>CAEGAG010248282.1:0-79823 GCA_903067065.1 Brachyrhaphis terrabensis
GCCATCGCAGAACATTGACTATATCATAAAGTAATGATGTGAATTTTTTAAACTCTGGCTTTAAATCTGGTAATGATGCGAAAAATTATCAAATTATTGTAAGTTTATTTCTGCGATGGTGGTATAGTGGTGAGCATAGCTGCTTGCCAAGCTGTTGGCCTGGGTTCGATTCCCGGCTATCGCAGAACTTCAACAATATAATAAATTAAGGCTGTAAATACTTAAATTTTTACTTTAAAACTGACAATTATGCAGAAAATGTTGTCATTAGTTTTGTTTATTACTGGGATGGTGGTATAGTGGTGAGCATAGCTGCTTGCCAAGCTGTTGGCCTGGGCTCGATTCCCGGCCATCGCAGAACATTGACTATATCATAAAGTAAGAATGTGAAAATCTTAAACTCTGGCTTTAAATCTGGTAATGATGCGAAAAATTATGGTAGGGTTTTTACTGCAATGGTGGTATAGTGGTGAGCATAGCTGCCTTCCAAGCAGTTCACCCGGGTTCGATTCCCGGCCATCTCGCAACATTGACTATATCATAGAGTAATGATGTGAATTTTTTAAACTCTGGCTTTAAATCTGGTAATTATGCGAAAAATTATCAAATTATTGTGAGTTTATTACTGCGATGGTGGTATAGTGGTGAGCATAGCTGCTTGCCAAGCAGTTGGCCCGGGTTCAATTCCCAGCTATCGCAGAACTTCAGCAATATAATAAATTATGGCTGTAAATACTTAAATTTTTACTTTAAAACTGACAATTATGCAGAAAATTTTGTCATTAATTTTCTTTTTTACAGCGATGGTGGTATAGTGGTGAGCATAGCTGCCTTCCAAGCAGTTGACCTGGGTTTGATTCTCGTCCATCGCAGAACTTTGACTATATCATAAAGTCAGGATGTAAAATTCTTAAACTCTGGCTTTAAATCTGGTAATGATGCAAAAAATTATCAAATTATTGTAGACTTATTACTGCGATGGTGTTATAGCGGTGAGCATAGCTGCTTGCCAAGCAGTTGACCTGGGTTCTATTCCCGTTTATTGCACAACTTTGACAATGTAAGTTTCTTAAACTTTTGCTTCAAATCTGTTAAAAATGCAGAAATGTTTTGTATAATATTGAATCAATACAATGATGGTCGTATAGTGGTGAGCATAGCTGCTTGCCAAGCAACTTTGATTACTAACAGTCTTTACTCGGCAAGCTTTTTAATACCATTACTGTTTTCTGTAAATTATTAAACCACTGTTTGTGAAAATAGATTTCACATGCCGTTCACAAGGTGAATAGAAACATAAGTGTGTAAACACTTAAGAGTTCAAAGTTTTTACTTTACTTGGCTAATTTTTCCCATGCAGTCAGGGCAACATGCCACGCTGAAAACACATCCAGCTGCTTCATATTACTCCAAAATACTTTCTTTGAAGAAACCTTTTATTATTATTATTATTATTATTATTGTTATTATTATTATTTATTTTTCTCCTTTTTCACCAGTGTTTTGTTCATTTATTTGCCAAAGACATTTTTCAGCTGCAAAAAGTTGTTCTTCTGCTTCAGTCGCTTCTCTAGAGATCTGGACTGTTCCCGCAACGTGACCTCGGTGAAAACGTTGCGTTGCGTCACGCTTTCTGTCCAGCATCCAATCCGTCTCCAGCGGCTTGTTGCAACTCCACTATAATCGCTTGCAGATGGGGATGTTTCGCTCGCTTCCCACTGATCCCGGAAAAACAGAACCAGAAACTTCTCAGTGACAAACGCAGGACGCAGTTCTTATAAGCGGTTTCTATATATTCTTCTAACTGTGCTGCTTCACAGGCTCCCAAATGGCAACCTTTATGTTAATTAGTCTGTCGTAAATTAATTACATTTGTGAGGAAACGTGTGATCTTACCAAAATGAAAATTTTGATCCCAAATTCAGAACAGAAACACAGTAATTGCATCAATCCGCCCACCAAAATCATCTTGATACTTTGACCTTTCAGTTTTGTTTGCTCTCGTGAGTCGAATGCTGCAAACAAGGGTAATAATAGTTTTGGGGGTTTTTTTTATGTTTATTTAGTGTAACTTTTTGTTTGTTTAATTCAGTTAGTTTTCTTTTGACAGTTTTTATTCGTTATTTTAAGTTAGACATTACTTTGTTTTAGTTTAGTTCTTATTATTTACAATAGGGTTGGGTTTTTTGTTTCATATCTTGTCTCATTTTTAGGTGCAGAATTCAAAAAGGTCAAAGTATTTTATTGTGATTGTGTATCAGTTCATTTGTGAGTACTCAACAGAAGACACCGTTTAAAAACATAAGATTACATTTTACAAGTGCATTCTTGTAAATGTACATATTTAAAGATGGAGCAATAGTTCCCCGGCGAATCGCCCTTTTTTAAAAATATTTCTAAGCTTTAATTGGACACTTTTAACTGCAAGCTAACATGTAGGTGTCACTGGAGGTGGCTGGAGTTGTTACTAGATGCCACTGAATGCACACGCTTGTAAAATGTAATCACATGTGCTGCAGATTTATGGGGTCAGTGTGGAATTGAACTGGAGCAGCTGAAAAATCCTTTTCATTCTGCTGAATACTGAAACATCCATCATTTATGAATTAGGAGACTTTCTTGGCCAGAAAGACTGAATAGATGGAGACACTCAGCAGTGCAAAAGTTTACTTGAAAATATGTTTTTTGGAAGGTTGTGTGAGTTCTGATGTAATCTTTTAAATTTATTTATTTATTCTTTTGCAATTTTTCTGCAGAAACAGAAAAACCCTTATTTTTCACTTTTTTTTCACCCCGGAAGAAAAGGCCTTGTGTTAAGTAGAGATGTGTGAGGATCTAAAGTGGAGAAATCTTTTCCTTCTACTTTACTTCAGTTCTTCTTAGTGATTCTATTTTTAATATGTTTATTCAGTCATTGTGTGTGGTTATTCTTTGTTTCTAGCATAATTTCTGCATGTTTCAGCTAGTTTTATAAATGCACACACAACTCAGCTTGGTTATTTAAGTTGAACGTTTCAAGGCAGTTCTCTGAAGGCCTCAGATGTTTGATGAACAAAAAAGAAAAAAAAAACAGCAACAGGAAACCCAGTGAACAAGTCGGGGAGGAAGCAGAACTTTTGGAAGGTGTGTTTCTTTTCACATGGGACGTAGAACCCATGTCATTTAGTATTAAAACTTGTTTGATGACCTGAAACATTTATGTTGGAGAAAAAGAAGCAAAAGCATAATCTCTAAGGAGGCAAATACTTTTTTTTTTTACTGTACTGTATCAAACAGTACAGTATTTAACACTGGCACATATAAAAGTCAGCCAAAGTCTGTTATTCTGAGTTTGACTAAATGTACAAAATGACAACAATGAATGCGGTGGAAAATGTAATCTTGAAAACAGAGCCTTCATCTCACAAAGAACAAGCAAACAAAGCTGGAAGGAAAAGTTCAAACCTACTCAACCACTCTACAATCAGCCTCTCTGACATCCACAAGTACAATCATCAGAGTGTTTTATTGACCTGGAACTGCCTCTAATTAAGCAATCTCTTCCATCCACTGTGATTTAAACAAGATCTACGGACCTTTGTAAATTTCCAGCTTTTGAAACGTATTCTCACCATTTCTACATGTTGACAGCAGGTGGCATCGAAGGAGATCAAAACCTTTATTAAGAACTTGAATGACGGGACCCTTTAACCCTGAGAGTCATCGTAAATGCTAGCCTCCTTAGCAATAGCGTCACACAAACATAAACAGCAGGCAAAAGCAAATTAGACCTTTCAGAAATTTCTAACAGAACATGAAGCTCAAATGACACTTTTTACGTTCAATTTATAAACTTCTACTTATTGTGAAGGTGAGGGGAAAAAAACGACACAAATCTGAAAAGTGTGGCGTGCAAATGTTTTCAACCTTCTTTGATCTGATACCCCTATATTACATCACAGGTTTTTGTTTTATGATTGCAGCTGAAATATAAAGAGTATTGACTATTGACTGGCTCTGAATATGTACAGCACAACTATACATATAGTATAGTTGAGTTTTATTTGTGCAACATTTTGAGAAACCATTTTGGAGTTATGGACAACTTTCTGTTTTTATATATATATATATATATATATATATATATATATATAACAAGACATAAGAACATTGAAGTTTATTGTCATACAACAAAATTTCAAGGGATGATCATGCTTTTTTCATAAAAAAAAAAATTGTAAAGTTGTAACAGCAACAAAACACAAAGACTAACTCCATTTCCCAGCTATGTGTTAGCATGGTTACAGACAAACAAAATGGAGTCCGGTCTGGCCAGCAGCCCAGAGCAGGAGTGAATGAAAGAGGTTTTGTTAGCATAGCTAGCTTTGACCTCATTACTGCAGCTAACGCTAGTCCTGAAGCTGAGGAGAGGCATAATGGGGTCAGTTCAAGAATGTAGACTCATTTGCAGCAGAGAGACAAACCCACACAAACCCAGCATGGCCGCTGGTCAGAGCCTCCTGTACACACAGATCAGTGTGTCTAATGTGCGAAGTATCAAAAAGTAACATGCAAAGTAGGATCATATAGTCAAAGTAACCGTTTTTTAGGTCATTTGAATGACCAACTTCCTTGAAAACAAAGAAGCAGTTTCCTACCTGAGGTGCAGTTATCTGTGTGTTAGTGTGTGATCTCTCTCTGCTCTCCAGCTTTGTGACTTTTGGGTGTTTCGTATGAAATCAGCAGGTTTGGATTCCTACATTAGGTAAGTGTTAAAGTCAGTCAGTGTTTTCCTGTGTTTTTTAGGCTGGAAACTAATGGTTGGAGCAGATCACGATGCTTCCTCTGCAGAGGAAATAAAACACAACTTCTAATGTAAAGCTGAATTTACAAAAATAAAATCAATCCGCCCACCAAAGTGTATTTCACTTGCAAACATTTATTAACTGAACACAGCGATAATAATTTACAACTGGCTAAAATCCTATAACTATGTCTACAAAATCTCGATTTTGTTAACGGTTTGATCTCACTAGGTCTTTTTTATTAACTAACTTCAAGTGAGCTTGTTCAAACTTCAAAGTGTACAAATTTTTAATTATCATGTATTCCACTTAACAACTCACCACTGTGTGTCGGCCGCCTCATCATTTGCCAGTGAAATGCATTGGTGTTTGTGGTTCTAATAAGACAGAATGGGAAGTAGCTCATCGAAGCCTGGTCCCCACAAGCGGAAACGCTGTTATTGGGTCAGGGGTCAGATCTGGAATTAAGGTGTGAATTGAGTTTTGGTTAGGGTTAGGTATGTAATGATAGGGTTAGGATAAGGCTAAGGTTTAGGCTATAGAAATGAATGGAAGTTATAAAAAAATAATGCAAAGTTCCCACAAAGATAGCAACGTAAACATGTTGGCGTGTGCTGGTGTACATGTGTGTGAACACCTTGGACCCGTCGTCCTGGAGAGCCGGTGAGAGTCAAACCAAGCTGGGCTGTGTAAACAAGAACCGTGGGATTCAGCTCCAGCTCTGAAAAAGAGCGGCAGTAAAAATGAAAGTGTCACGGTTTGGAAGTTGCAGTGGCAGTAAAGCGTGGGGGGAAAAAAATGAGTAAAGCCAGTAAAGGAGGAGGTCTGGCGATTCTCATAATTCCTTGGCAGATTAAAATGTAATTTAAAGCTTGGCTCACTCCAAATGTTTCAGAACCGCAGGTTCGTATGTTTGTGGATATTTAGTATACTGAGAATAATGTAGAAGTCCATTTCCTGAGCTAAGCCAAACATCAACATCAGACTACACCTCCCACAGGACACAACCAGTCACTGAAGTGGAGGAACTCCGCAGGCTCCTTACGACCCTGTGGGGTTTTTCTTAGCAACATCCTCAGGAAAAACAGAACCAAGAATAGCAAAAGGTTGCTCCCCATTCTCCATCCTTCATCCAACCGCTGACATAATGAGCTGGCTGTCAAACATTTCCAGAGCCTCTTCCAAATTTATTGATTCTTCAGACATACATTTGAATGAAAATACGAGTCGACTCAGCATACGACTAGGATTGAAAGTCATTTTCAGTTGAAAATATTTATGTGAATCTTCTATTCGGTCCTCTCAGTACGCAGCAAAGTCAAATCACGAGTCAGTAAATTATGAATCAAAACCGGTCCATTCAGAATAGAAGAGAAATATTCTTTATTGTCCCAAAGTGTGGAAATTCTGCTATCACAGCAGCAAGTTGGGGTAATATTAATATTCACGGAAAACAAAATCAAAATACGGTAAAGACAAATTAACAACATTAGAAAAATACTACTGGGCAGTTATTAAAAAAAATATTCCACTCAGATTACAAGTAATGAAGTCAGGTTGTAAAACTAAAAAACAAACAAACAAACAAACAAAAAACTGTATTTGATCACATTTCTGTTTTTTTTTTCTTTCACTTAGTTGCATCCAGTTGAACCTTTTTCTTAGTGCCATCCTGAAGTTCACATGAAACAACACTCAATGATTGGTAAGTGATCAATGATACAGTACATATGGATTATAGAGCAAAACACCAATAGATAAACTGGTAGAGGCAAACAGGGCCGGAGTAAGAATTATGTGGGCCCCTGGGCTGCAGCCTGTTTTGGTGCCCTATCTGTATGTAGTACTATACATCAAGTGGTATGAATTTATATGTAGTAGCTTTAAAACGTCCCCTGACCATGTTGTTTTAAAAAGCATATAACTTCAAATATTAAAATACTTTCGTATTTCAACATTTTATTATTGTTCATATTAATGGAAAAAAACAAAACAAAACAAAAAAAAAACAGGGCCCTGGAAACACACCCTGTAGCTAACAGGCTGAATAGAAATGACTTCAGAATATTATTTTTGTGTTACAATAAGAAACAATATCCATGTTTTTTCCTTCATGTCACAGTTCTGTACAATGCTGCATTCATACCTAACATAAAATTCAAACAAAACACTGGAGTGTGCCACAAAAACATGAAAAAAATAAAATGAAATGTGGAAAAAGCTCATGAGGTGTGATTATTTTTGCAAGGTGCTGGAAGTCATAAATCACCTGACCCAGCAGAACGTGCAGAGGGCCCGAACCAGACCCAGCCCGGCTTCTGTGCATCTGATTTACAGCTTTTCATATCTGAGTCCTGGTATCTGAAGAATGCTCCGTCCAACAGCATTGCTCTTGTTTCATTCAGCGGCAATCAGAACGTCGTGTGTGGCGTTCCTTCTTTTTCACAACAAAGAACCAATTTTTCTTTCATGCCTAACAACCAACTGACACCAAGAGGCAGAATAAATTTGCAACCACAATGCTACTTAACTGAGAATATCATGTCAGGATGGTTTCCCTCCTCTCTCTCTCTCTGTGTTGGCCATATGGCTGCTGGTGAGTTTCATGTTCACTACAAGCTCATCAACTATTCTGACTGCGGCAGGGGATCATTTGTTTGCTATTGGTTGGTTTCCCTTGGCAACGGGCTCTAAAAATCCACTGCTGTGGAGACTATTCAAAAGAGGCAAACAGCACAGGTGATGAGTCAGTCTACCACAGCAACTTCTATCTGACTGGAAACTTTCAGATAGTGCGGCCTTTTTCACATCAAATCATCCGTTCCCTTGAAGCCATTTGTATTTTACAAGGCCTTTAAAGGGCTGGAGACAAACATAGGAGCCCCTTTAAACTGAATGTTTGTGCAGGTTTGTCTTTTGTTCTTGTTTTAGCGGTCAGGATATGTGGCCATTAAAAGCACACTGAGGATTGATTGGCCGTTTTACACAAGCTTAGCAGGAAAAGCCTTGAAATGTGTTTCTGCAGGCGCACACAATAGATTACCTGACCGAGCGACACAAACAGTCAGACAAATGAGAAAAGCAAAACTGGAGACATTTCAGAAAATAGACTGAAAGTTAAAATAAATGCATTTCTTTTATTGTTAAGCAGCAACATCCTGTTTGACTGACCATAAGGAGCTGCAATCAGGCAGAAGAGGAAAGTCAGTGAGTCAAGCTAGGCAGACTACAGAGTCCAACAGGAGCATTGATAGTCTTCAAAATAAAAGCTCAATAAAATGAATTAATTGGACTTCTGCGACAAAAATTACAAACAGTGTAAGTAACTATTCTAGTAAGTAAGAAAGTAACATTTATTCATAAAATCATGACATGACAAAGCTCTGTACAATAAATTTCTACAAAGAATAAAACAAACATAAGAAACTATCATATCTATAAAATAACCTGCATTTGACTATTTTTTATGTGTTGCTATTAATTCATAATAAAACATATTTAGCATATTCAGATTGTCCTGGAAAGCTGAAAAATAGATACACACATCAACATATCTTTTTGCAGAAAGAAAATGTCTAACTAAGTAGTTTCTCACCAAAATAAAGTTCATTTAAATCATTGAATGCAGTAACACATTTCCAGTTAGAGACCAATAGTGGATAGAAGATGGCACACAAAGCTAATAATTTCTAAAATGTAGGTTTAATGGTGATCAGATTCTGCTAACTGCCTCTTGCTTGACTCTGCTCAGTCATCAAAAGGTCAGATACAAAATGTTTTTTTCTTTTATTCATTAAATGCATTTCCTCATTTTACGTATAAAAACACATCAGTCAACCTTGTAAATTTAAACTTTGGCCGACAAAACTGATTTATTCTAAGTTGTGTTGGCTTCTGTTTATTGGTGTTGTTTGTTAGGTCATGTTTTCAGTTTAATTCAATGCACTTCAATTCAAAAACGATTTATTTATCTCAATGGGAAATTATTGTAATTGATATCATCCGACTATCTTCAAATCAGTAAGTATGGGTCTGTGTTCTGTGTTTTGACACATATTCCAACACATTTCACACAAACTTCTGAGGTAAATCATTACAGTGGAAACTTGTCAAAAACTGATTTATTTGCAGACTTTAACACTGACATTTCCATTAAAAATCTCTTTACACCCTTGTCCCTAGTGGGGTCAGGAGGTGCTGGTGTCTATCTCCAGCTAACGTTCCGGGCGAGAGGTGGGGTCATCCTGGAAAGGTCACCAGTCTGTCACAGGGCAACACAGAGACAAACAGGACAAGCAACCATGCACACACACTCTCACACTTAGGGAGAATTTAGAGAGACCAATTAATGTGACAGTCATGTTTTTGGACTGTGGGAGGAATACATTGTGCTGCAGGTTTTTACTGCAGTATGTAAAAAAATGAAATGACGAAGATTTTGTGATGGATAGTCTGTCTTTGGTTACAGATTTTTAAATGTTTTATGACAAACGTTAAGGACAAAAACACACAAAAACAACTTTATTTTGAAGGTCCTGCCCGGTTAAAGGTGCTGCGTAGTTGCTGTGATATTGACAGAGTGTTTGATGACTTCACAGCTGCTGGGCTGTGCCGTGAGTTTATAAGAGTGAGGTGCGCTGAGTGTATTGTCCGTTTGCTGCAAGAGTTTGTGTTTGATGGCTCAACTTTGAGAAACCAGCCGTTCCCTCAGAGCGAGAGAGTCGGTAAGTGGAACTAACTGCGTGTCGGCGCGTGCGAATTTTCTAAGGGATTGTGTTGGGGCGCCAGAAAGCGTCACATCAACTTTTGTCAAGTCCAAATTGGGTTTGTAACAGTGAGGGAAAGGTTTAGAGAGAGGTTCAACTATCTTAACGTGACATGTTTGCTGTCCAGGTTTTGCTAACTTGCTCCGTTTGGGTTTGAGTCGCGCGGAAACAGTTTAAATATGGGAACACGCGCTGCTTTTGTTTTTGAGCACGACAGCTTTTAAGTTTATTGTTAACGCCACATTGACTACAGGTGTGACCCTTCACTACTGTACAAGACGCTTTTAAAATGAACTGACAGTGACGGCGCAGCTAAAATGAACAAAGTAAAATGAAAACTAATAAATTTGCACTGAGGCGACATTTGAAACTAGACCCGAGGTTAATAATGGACATTTATATCTGAAGGCAGGTAACGGTAACAGATGTGTATTATGTTACACATTTGCATGACACCCAACATCACAACATAGAGAATCACGCAAACAACTAAATAAATAAAATAAAAAACATTTTTGCCAATAATAAGGAAGAGTGAGAAAATATGCTAGATTGCCTTTTACTTGTTACAATATGTTGTATTAAAAGGAAACATTTTTATCCATACATTAAAGCTCAGCAAAATGTGCCTGTAAAAATAAGACATAGCAGTGTTTTTCTTCTTTCAATGAGTTGCAGCCCCCAACAAAAACACTCTCACCTAAAACACTATATTATTATTTTAATAATAGCAAGAAAAATTGAGAGAGCACTAAAAATTTAATCCAAGTCAAGTATCAAACTTCAGCTTAGTTTGTTTATTTATTTATATTTTTAAACTTTGTTTTGTACTCTGGCATGATTTCAAAATAAACAGAAATATTAGCCTAACTTTTCTAAAGACGTATAATTTTTCTTCATTAAAAAAACAAAGCATCATAACCCCCTAGTGTCTTATTAAATAAACACAAATGGGTAAATACTCTCAGATTCTGCTAAATGTTTTAGCACAAAATGTTGCAGGATGACTTTTGAGAAGCTATATGTGTTGCACACAAGATATTAAGTTATATGAGGTAAAAAGGCGCAGCTATATTTTTTTTTCACATGATTGCATTGCTTGCCAATTGCAGATTATTTAATTTTTGCAACAAAAATATTTAATGAAATTACCTCACTACCACATTTGTATCAATGTACCTCTACCGGGTTTGTTTTACCATTCTTCCTCTTGTTTGGCGGGTAGCCTGAGTTTCACCTGCTGCCAAAATAAATACGATGATGGTAATTATGAAGCCAACTTCATGTTCTTTCCCTACTTCTTCTGGAAGTGCACAAAGAAGCTAATTAATGGCCTTTCCTCCTTCCCCAATCCCTGATGATTTAAGGTCAGTGAACCGAGAGGGATTGCGACAACACTCCAGAACTGTGTGCATGATCATTCTAATGGCCAGAAAGCGGGCTCAGACTGCCTAATTACATGACATTTGTAGTTTTTTTTTTTTTTTTTTTTTTTTTTTGCAATTTCTTTGTTAATACGTCCAACATGACAATGGCCAATAGTTTAAATTCCTCTTAATGGGTCTGAGTTAATGTGACCTGCTGATAAATAAATTAATATCACTAGGAAAATGCTATTTTTTTCATGTTCTTATTTTTTTCCCCCCACCAACTAAAGCTACAGTGTGCAAACGTTTATTAACAATAGTTTTTTTTTAAATAAATTTGTTAAAACTGTTTGTCAGGACAGTAAAACAAGAGACAGATAATCTCTTGTTTCTGTGGAAAATAAATTAACCTGTGGTCCTACAGCCATCTGCAGAAATTCACTGCTACTAATTAGAAACAACCAATCAGAGCCAGGAGGGGAGGGTCTTATCAAGGTCAGTCATGCTTGTGTTTGTGCCTCTCAGAACAACTCGGCTCCATCGTCCTGGTATCATGGGTCATACCCTCCCCCCTCGACTATGCATCTCGTGCAAAGATCAGATTCTCAGGTCTGAAATTACACTACATATTAAGAATAAATTGGTTGAACGTAACATTATTTAAAAAAAACTGTGAAATGATTACTGTTACTTGTGTAGGTGCTTTGATGACATGAGCATCTTTTTATTTTGTGCAGCAAGAGACACACAACTACTGCCTGGGTGTAGCAGAAGCAGCATCTTGCAAGATCTAGAAAACAAGTTCTGGACTCCAGTTAAATATGTTTTGAAAATCAAAGTTATTGCCTCCTGGAAAGGGGGAATGTTTCCTCTGAAAAATAAGGAAGTTTGTTGATGATTTTGAGTATTTCTAGTGGAAACGGCTGATGAGACGGAGTTATTATCAACAGTACTTGGTGTTTTCTAAGTGGCTCCACTGCAGTGCTGAATTATTGCACGTTTTATTGAGCGTTCCCATGGACTCCACCTTCTGTGTTCGAGTGAAAAACTAGCAGCAGAGGTTGGTTACATAAGCCCGCTGGGTGTTGCATCATTACTTTGGGGCCCCGGTTTGAAGAGTTGGGGCTTCAGAGGGACCCCCACCCGCCCTCCCACCGATTCCTTCACCCTTTCTGGATAAATCTGTCCCTCTAGGAAATGTGTTTCAGTTCTGCCAGAGAAATAATGCTCCACCTAGCACCAGAGTTTTTTGGGGTTTTTTGCCTATCAGTTTGTTGCAGCTCGCTCGGGTGGGCTTGGTTGTCATGACATCAGACAGAAAACATTTTAAACTGGAATGACTTGCAGATTTTTTTTTGTGCCGCAAAATTGACCGCACCTCTTAAACTTAATGCCAGTAAATCATCCGCCCCAACAATATCAAAAATCCCCATGAAAAACTTTGTGACCCAGAGTTGATTTGCAACTAAAAGTTGTCTAAGTGCCTCAATCAGAAGATTTAGAATAACCCTTTCTGTGGGTTTTTTTCTTTTTTGGGGGGGGATTACTGAGATCTGGAACCTTTTTAAAAAATGTCATGAAAGGGGAAAACTGTGCTTTCATGTGGTGGTGTCCTTTCTTCAGTCTACATCATGTTGCAATCACTGCTCTTAGAAAACATTTCCTCTGAGTTTTTCACCCTGCATGAAGCCCCTCAGATCTGCTCATTTAAGTTAGTGTGACCCATTTTTTTCCCTCTTAAAGTTTTCCTCTTAAGTCTTGTTGCGCATTCCTCGAATATCTAATAAAATCAAACCGCTGTAAACGCTTTCAGAATCACAGTTCAGTGTTCTTCAGGGGAAGATTACTTGTTAATGCAGGTCTTCTATTGTCTGATACTCTGATTTGCTGTCTATTTACCTTGCTAGTTGTCAAAAACTAAATAATTTCAATAAAGATGAATGTTAATAACATTGGAAATGGAATATTTGAGGAAAATACCTCCACATTTATCGCTATAATTATTATAGTTTGTTTCTAGCAGTTAGTGAAAATGCTGCTACAGAAACAAATTAAGTCTGGGCTTTATTTTGGCACTAATCAAACCAGACAAAGATGCTAGACAATGTTCACCTTGATGAACAGTATATTAACATTTATCATTGTTGCAAGTTGTCATAGCACTGGAATATATTTTGTTTCCACACGTATAGAAAAGTTTTTCTTTATTTTTTAAATTTGAGTTTTGTTTTTGCCTTTTCAAATGAAGGGATACTCATAGGTGCTGTTCAATTTTAAATCTGCTGAGGAACATTATTCTCTCGTTGTGAATTTTCTTTTCAAAGACTTGGGCAAAATACTGAAATTGCAGTACGTCTTCCAAATAGGTACAACTTCAATTTTAAGAAGTAATTCAACATTTATTGAAGCATTACTGTTTGTGTACCAATACCATTGACTTTAAAAATACATTATCCATGTTGGCAGATGACATTGTTATCCAGGTTCTAAGATAAATAAAGCAGAGCCCTAACTGGCACTGACAAATGTCCTGCTGCTAGCATCGTATGTCTTTTCAAATATTCGGAAGATTAGACCTCAGCAGCTGCTGTGCTGAAACAAAGGCCAGTGTGTTGCCAAGTCCACATAAACACATCTAGACTGAGGTGGCCCAATTGTGTCAACAAGTGCTTTAGTTCAGCCCCTGATTAGCTTTTACCAGTGAGTTTCCTCACATTCATATCAGATTATTTGTGTCATGTGTGTTCTCTCGTTACACCTTTTCTTGGGTTATACAGACTTATTTTTGTTAGTCCTGTTAAAAAATGTCATTGGATGGAATGTTTATGCCCTTTGTTTCCATTGTTTCTCAACATAGTTTGGTTTAAGTATTGAAGTAACTGTAGCTAACAGAATGGTGGCTATGAACATAAACAAATAATGGAAATCATGCAACTTCCATTGTTGTTCTGTTTGATACTTTGGGAAAACTTGGTATTTAGTTGGGTGACACTTGTTATAAAAAAATTTAGAACCACTGGTTTATGTAACCTTGGATGCCTCCATTGGGAGTTTCATGACATTTTTTTCTCTCCCAGTCAATGGACTGTGTTGTGTGATGACAGTAGCTCCACTCTAACCGTATCACCGTCCTGCGGTGCTGCAACTGAAAGGGGTCAAGGAAACGTGTGGTACTGGTGGAAACGAGGCACGTGTATATCATGACTAGCTAACTGCTAGCTCCTAACTCTAAAGTTTGTCTGTTTTGATTCTTCCTTGGTAGTAAACCAAAGGGTTATTTCACAGAATATTGTGGGACCTGGGCTATACTTGGCTATTTTCAATCTGAATATCTCAATTGTCCAATTCAACACTGAAAAGAAATTCTTTACATATGTCTGTTTTTAAAAAAGGAACGTTTTAGGTCAATTCTGCACTGTTTTTCTGTCAGATTGGTAAAAGGCAAAAAAAACAAACTCAAAGACCGGTATCGGAAGTGAAAAAAGTGGGTTGTTGCATCTCTGTTTATGTAGTCTTATTGCTTGCATGTAAAAGGCACACACGCCTCACACAGACTCGTCTTCGGTAACAAGTAGTGGAACTGACCACAACAGAGACACGTGGCGGTCCTCTCCACCCTGTGTTGCAATCATCTGTGAGAGATTTAGATTGGGCTCCTGATGTAGCTTGTTGCTCCAAGAGCAACTGGAGATTAGAATGAGTCATGAAACGCGATACTCTCTTGAACAGCTGGACTGAATTTGCTGAAAGATGTTGTAATTGGAGGATCACAGTTGTTTCAAATCTGACATGTGAAAGTTGGTTTGCTTAGTCACTTCAGGTAGGGTACTGAAAAGAGAAAAGGAACACCCATCTGGACCTTTACCAGGCTGAATCATCCAATTAAAAAAAAAAAAGTAAATAAGCAAAAGGAATGGTCTAAGACAACATGAGGACTGACGCCGCCAACTGGGTGAGGTCATAGCCTGAAGTGTTCTCAGGTGGTTCCTTCCAGAGAGTCCCACTTCCCTCATGTCTAAATGGTTACAACAGATCAGAAGAGGCGTATGAGTTGGATATGAGCCGTATCAAGTTGCCGCAGTGTTGCCGTGTTGAGCTGTTAGCAATGCATGAAGTCACACCTACACCTGGTGCTGCTCATCATGGTTCCTGGACTTTAGCCACGCCGGTTCTTCTGACTGTCCTTATATAGCAAGGCTAAGGGTTAGCATGCCGGATGTTTGACATGGCATCAGTGCATGGTTGTGTGGATAACCTTGATGTTGCCATTTCCTACATCCCACAGTAATGTGTGTTTATCTTCCACATCTGTTTGCTCTCATTTTGATTTAAATGGTCCAGTTGTTACTTCATTTGGGAGTGCCGGACACATTTGACCAAGACTGTCAAATGTTCCTTTCACCAAATATTTCCCGAAGACTCTACCTCATTGTTTTTCCTTACACATCTGGTAGATGCTGGTTATTTAAACCAAACCAAACCTCTTTAAAATGTTCTTTTCCACAATAACTGCATTAAAACTTGTTGCACATATTAACATTGATGGTAGCAGAAAAAAGTGGTTCAAACTCTTACGGGGTAATATGTCCCCTAATATGTTGTTGTTGGTTTGATCTCCTCTTAGTGTTATGTATTTGTTTTTTAACACTTTCTTTTCATCTGCTGGGTCTTAAATTTTATTATTTTTATGAGTGGGAACGACAGACCACCACATAAACTAGCCCTGAACTAGCTAGCTAGCAATTTAAGGGCTTGCAAATAGTGATTCCATCTTTCAGTGTCGTTTTGGTTTTTTTTAAATACTTTTTCATCTGGGAAGTCTTTCATTTTATTGTTTATGAATGGGAGTTACATATCACCACATACTTTTCCTTCAGAATCAATAAAGTATCTGTCTATAAAGTAAGTATCTAGCTGGCTTGCTTCCTACCCAGATGGTAATTTTTTAATGCTTGGAAATAGTGATTCCAGCTTGATTGCTTTAATTCAGAAGTACTTTATTTATCCCAAATGGACGTTGTATGTTACAAACTTCAGTTTCTTGACTCATTATGGATCATTATAACTCTGAGCATGTATTTGATTGTCATTTTATACACTCTGACATGGTTCCAATGCAAACTGACGTGCTGCACAGAGACTTCAGACCTAATGCTTATTTTAACTCTTGTGCCTCTTGGACTTTGCATATTCAACACAATATTCAAATGGCCATCTAGGTAAAACTACAAGATACTGTAGGAAAGTGCAGTAGCACTCTGTGAGGGAGCACATTTGAAGAAGTACTTGAATAAAGATTAAAACTTTATCAATCCTCCTTTGTGATTCAGAAAGTTCAGATGAGGAAGTATCTCACTCCAGGTGCTAATGGTTTCTTTTCATTGTTTATTCAATATTTTACTACTTTTCTGGTTGCATCACAGTTCTCAACTTTATTTAACATGCTATAAATTTTATTTTGTACCCCACATAGTTTCAGAGGGAGGAGACAACCTACCATTTATTTCCTGGTTGGAACCAGAATTTTTGTTATGACTGTTGAGTCTCTCCCATGTGAGAAAGTAGTTCTGCCTCTGACCTTTTTCTCTCTCTCTTTTTTTTTTTTTTGCACCACTTTTTGAGTCAACAAATCTAATGCAATAAATGAAAAGAAACCCCTTCACCCGCTTTCTTTTTTCTTTTCAGTTTTCTTGGAATTCCTTTGGTTCTCATTATGACCGATTCCCAGTTCTGGTTATTGTGGCTGTATTGTCCTTCGGCGTTAGAAGCGCGCCAGGTGCGCGTCCACTGGCTGGGATCCTATTGGCCCACTCTCAGATGCTGGCACGTTTCGCACCATTCTCCCCGTTATTTCCTTACTGGGACAACACGAGGGACACCACCAAACCCAGCCCTCAGTTCTGTGGGCTGTGGTCACTGGTGAGCCGCCTGTCGCCTCCATAGCGATCACATGACTCCAAGTCTGTCGAGCCTTCATCCTCTGTCAGTCTTTGTGTTCTCTTCTTCATTCACGAAGGTCTTATCTATCGCTTTCTTTTCTCCTTCCCAATGAATGTATTTTGTGTTAAATAATCATTTCTACAAAAAAAGAGGAGGCAAGAACACAATGAAAGGTACAGTCTTTTCTTCCTTTCAGTGTTTCATTTAGCATACTTTGTCAGCTTCGTTTTTTTTTTTTTTTTTCATTTTATTCTCTTATTGATGAACTTTTAAAGCCATTTTTCTTGCCAGTAGCCTTGGCAGCAGGCTGTAGTGCGGTGGGAGACGGGGTCTGCTTAGTGTAACGGTTATTTTGCTGCTGCTGAGCAGACATGTGGGTCAAAGCACTGTAGACAGATGAAGCTGAGACCAGCAGAGCTGATAAAATGGATGAGGGGAGGTGGAGGGAGGGCTGGAGGTGTGTTTGATGGCTGCTGTCAAGATAAGCTTGTGATGTGAAACTGGCTTTCTTTTGGGCAATGCTCACTTTTTGGTTAATTTTCTTCCACTTTTCAATGCTGTTATTTCAGGATTAGCCATATGGATTATTCAGACTCCTTATACTACTTTTATCCCTTCTTTCACCACCAATCTCCTTATCTGCACACTTTGAAACTCTTATCTACTTGTCCGCTGTCTATTTGTGGTTAGAGAATGACACTCTGATCCCTTGAGAGCAAGTAGAAGTTGGGTCATGGTGGGTCTGGACCTCTACTTTTTATGTTTCAATCAGTGCGACGAAAAAGGAGATTGTAGAATGCTGAGCAAGAGACAAGCTTTGATCAATCAGACTTATCTGTTTCTTTATCACGTGTTTTGAATAACAAAGGGGTGCTGGATAACCTTTTAGACTTAAATATAACTGTGACTTAACTAAGCATGTTTTTGGACTTTTTGTCTCAGATGATATAAAACCACCAACCAATTGGCCAATTTTTCTGAGTGGATGTGGTTAATTGTTGAAAATATTTTTTGATGATTTATTTAATGTGTTGAAACTAAGAACTGCTGTATTTTTTTTTTGTTCTATAAATTCCTCAACCAACCGCATGAAAGTTGAAGGACTTTTGTGTGAGTAGTACACGATGTGATAAAGATGGGGAACATATTTTGATCAAAGCGAGCTCAATTTTAGTATTTTTGTCTAGCATTCAAAACGTCTAGATCTGTCAAAAAACCTGCATTTAGTCTTATATCTAGAAAAAGGATACAGAAAATCTCCTTGTCAAACATGACATTCTTTAAGAAACTTGTCTTGCTTTCATTTGGCTCAGTTAGCTGAAGTGTTAGGCTAATGCTAAGTCAGTTTTGATGTGACTTGTTGATAATTCTCAGCCTAACTTTCATAGTGAGATATTTTTAATATCCAAATATTTAAGTCTGCATGGGAAACTTAATATACAAATAGTTACTCAATTTAAAGTCTGTGAAATGTGACATCACTAATTAAACTGATTTCTGATCATTCTGGGGGGAGTGTATTTTTTATTTATTTATTTTTTAAATTTTGTGTTTAGATGGATCTATTGACAAATGAGACAGGTATCATTAAAAAAAAAAAAAAAAAAAGGACCAGTAGTCAGTCAGTCTTGTGTTAGCATTTTTCTTTGGCTAGAAATTGTTTCTTGGATGGGAAAAAACTTGTAAATCTTGAATGTTTTCTACATCGTTTCTGATGGTGCTTTTATACATGAGTGCAGAACAATCTCAGAGATGCAGTTCCCTCTCACTAGACCTCCCATGTGACCGCTCGGTGTGTTTTACAGAGTGTGCTCTTTGAAGCAGAAGCTGCTGAGTACGAGTTTGCCTGCATGGCTGAAAGTCATCAAAGAACTCTGTAGTGGTACACACATTTCCCGTTTTCCTGCATCTTGGAACGTTGTTGTGGTTTTTCTGCAACTGTTTATGGAAAAACAGGAGTCGAGCTCTTATGCTCGCAGTTTTCTGTGTCATGCTGATATTTTAGAGCAGCCCAGGCATGTTAGCCATCAGCATTTAACTCTTTCTCTTTGTAAGCTAGGGGTTAAAGTAAAATCACATTGTAAGATAGTGCTTTGCTTGCTTTGGAAGAGCTAATGTTTCTGCAGCACTAATTAGCTGTGGACTAACTGAACCCTGCTGCTTTCAGTGCCTGGCCCTGTGCCTGCTGCTGCAGTGTGCATCAGCTGAGAAAGCATGCGCCTGTTTTACAGTTTACCTCTTCTTAAGAAATTAAGACTTAAAAGGCAAAAGTCTGGGATCTTTCAAATTGTGGTTCCTTGATGTCAACACTGGGTGGTGCTGTTGGCTATCAAGCACCAAGCTAAACTGGAGGTCAGTGTCCTATACTGATACTGTAGTTCTGGAACCCAAAAGCTTAAAACACCCAAAACAGCCTTTACTGCAGGTTTTTCAGCCTGGTTCTTTTCTTATACCTCCTTAATGCGACTGGCTGTTTTCTGATCCTCTCCCAAAGCCTCCTGTGTCCTCTCTTCGGTGGTCAGCTGAAACTCGGGCTCTTCCATATCTTCGGGTCTTTGTCTGTTTCAGTCTCTTCCTTCCTCCTGCATCTCTCCATTGTTCCAAATCTGTATTTATGAGCCTTGGCACACTATGATGAATGTGTGGTATGCCTGAGGAGCTGTTTGTCATATTTTTTGTGTTTTTCAACAGGCAAACTGATCATTTGTGTTTCAAACAGTCTTTAAAATGTATGTGATAATAAAAAAAACATTGACTTTTTCTATTTTTCATGTAAAATGTTTAATAAACCTCTAACTGAATTGACTAATTAGGTATTTAAAGGGGTAGTGTTATGTAAAATCTACTTTTTTATTTAGCTTTTCATCATATCATCAGTCCTTCATCAAAGCATATCTGAAGTGTTGCTTTGTTTGAGAAATCTTTTAATGTCATGTGGCAACCATTCAGCTAGCTTCTCCTTGGAGGAGGTAGGGCTGCGATTCCCCCACTCAGCTCCTTCAGACTAGCCAGCAGGAATTAGCAAACACCTGGTGGAACTGCGTATCTGCTGATCTCATTATTTGTGCTACTTGTCAGTGCAACGCTGGTAAAAATGTTAAAAGGTTAATGGAGAAGCCATGTTGTGATGACTTCCTGAAGTCAGAGTTTGAAACAGAGCAGGCGCTTTTAAAGAGAAAGAGGCCCAATTTAAAGACGTTAAATTAGGAAACACCTAATTTAATAGTATTTTCAGTTATAACAACTGAAGGTAACATAGTTACTTGAATATGCTATAAAATGGCACAGTGTTCCAGGAGAAACATAATGCTGCTTCTTTAAGATTTTAAGCTTTAGTGTTTCCTGGTATTCACAACCTTTAAGGAGCACAACCGACTGTGAATAACTAAAATTTGTGCTTACTTCACAACCCCTCTGAACGTGTGTATAACTGGCTATTTCAATAGCTCAAACACCAGAAACATCTTGTAATGCATTAATACCCACATTGGAAACAGTCTTGGCACTACCTTAGAAGCTAACATCTACAGTCTTCCCAATCTCCACTCAGCCAATCAGAGGCAAGCAAAATAAATACAGCTCTTGGCTTGTCTGCTTTACAAATGCCAGCCAATAACATGTCAGGAAGCTTTACAGCAAGTAACATTTTCCTCTAAATATTTGAGATGCTCTACAAAAAAAAAAAAATTATAGGAGAATGCTGTATGTTTATGGAACTGTCAACCACTGAACAACAAACAGTCCTCATTAGTTGACTTTGTCAATATTAATGTGCAATTCAAGAACTTCTTCCTGTCTTTAAAAAAAAAAAAAAAAAAAAAAAGGAGTCCGCAGCTCAAATACACCAGGGTGTTGACCTTAAAGCTTAAACATACATAGCAGTGGTTAATAATAATAGCTTACACTTACTGCACTTGACAAAGTGACATACTGACCGCAACAAGATACTGTTTAGCAAGACAGACCTCAGTTTAAGAAAGGTTGTGGTTTGAGATCATAAAATCATTTGCTTTATATTTGCCTTGGTCACATCTATAGTGTTGGAAAATGCTGGAAACAGAATCTCACTTTTTTTTTTTTTTCCAACTGTATATGAAGTGGAAAGTCTTTTCAAAATGTTTATTTTAACAACAAACAAAATTTCTCGCAGCAGTTTACTCCATTCAATAAATGTATATTGTTTAAAGTTCACTGGGTATAACGTGGTCAGAAATAGTTTTTTCCCATAGCCTTTAAAAGCAATGATTTCCTACTTTAATTGACCTCCTGCCTGTAACTTTGGTGACTTGATTGATCTTGCCTGCCGCTGATGGAGTGGGAAAGCACCGCTCTAAATTTATCACCTGCCCTACCACCCTCCACCCCCCGGGCCCCTGCGGCTCATAACCGCCTCAGATCTCGTCACAACACTTGCGCCCCCCCAATGGGGTGTTGTAGATAGAAAGTGGGTGGGGGGTGACAGCAGGGTTGGATTTGTTAGTCCATTTTTTTGTCCCTGTAGTCCTGTCTCACAAGCCTCCGGAGCTCTGACCTTTCAGCGGACGATAAAACAATCCTGGAAAAACTTTGTCCATCACGAACAATTGAGGCAGACGTTTTATTAAGGTATGTAAACTTGAATTAATGACTGAAGAGTAAATCTGTTGCTCCATCTACATTTTTGTCAGCTTAAATGGCGATTTGACGTATTTATTAGGACGTCCTTGTAAAATGAGTTTTGGATTACATTTTTAAAAAAGTGTGCCCTGCTATCATTTCAACTTCCACTGAAATATTTTTTTAAGCACTTCTCAGTTCCTGGTTTTATTTGTACAGTTTGGGAATTTCAAATCAGAACTTCTCATTAAAATATTTAATGAGCAAAAAGTGAGATCTGACTGGTGGGGTGCGCTGAGCTCCACCAAGCGTGATTGACTGGGTGTGGAAAGTAAAGCTGTTAATTGTGCTGCACCTGCTCTCGCTCTGTCAGGACAGGCTGACCGAAATAGAACGCTGCCTAACAGGGCAGCGCACACCACAAATATTTTTACTCAAGTTTTTTTCATCCGTGGAAATTGTCTACTTTATGATTCTTGGAAAATGACTTCAAACAGCCCTTCCCTTTTTTTTTAAAGTTTGTTATGAGCTTTAAAGGGCTGGCTTAGTCTTCTAAGTGAGCTTCTCTGGGGTTAAACAGTAGATGGTCGGCAGCCACAGCCTACATAAATGAAAAGTTAGAGAAAAAGGAATAATCGTAATGGCCTCTTGTGAAAGTGTGGGCAGTTGTTACCTGCTGGTGTCGTGCATATGATTGTTTTCAGTTGGAGTTGTCGGAAAATTGCTAAAAATGAGGTTTCCGTATGTCGGTTGAGCTTTCCACTACTGAGGATTTCTCCACTTTTCTACCAACTCTCTAATATGACCTCTGTAACTCTGCAGGTAATGGAACCAGTACTGATAACTTCACAGGACCTCCTTTTAAAATGTCTGAAATATCTCTTTAAATAAAAAGCTCTTGTACACTTAAATGAAAAATTTAAAAGCAAATAGAAATGTATTTATTCTAACTCCAATTTTTTTTTTCTTTTTTTTTTTTTTACTCAAAATCATGTTAGGCCTATAATAGTTGCATTCAATGTAAATACATTCACATGACGCATTATTTGTATTTACCTTTCTTTTTGCCAGGCATTGTCTCTCACTCCTGTACACAGCATGTAATCACAAAGCTCTGAGTGCCGGGGTTATTTTTACAATCTGCTCTAAATATACTCGAGCCCCAGTTCCCAGTCACTTAATTGGCTGAGGTCTGATCTGATTTCCGGCTCTGTAGGAGGAGGTGAAGCAGAGCGGAGATGTTGAATGACTTGACTCTTACACATCTTCAGTGTTTGTCAGTTTTCTCAGCTGTTCTCAGCTCACCATGTCATGATTTGATTGGCTGTGATCCAGAACCACTAATACTAGAGGGTTTATGTAACAGATAAATGCCACGGTTATGTTGCGAGTGTAATTATCTACTTGAACTTCATGTGTGCTAGTTTATTTAATGGGGTGAAAATGGGTAAATGTGTCAAAGGCCACAATATGTTGAATTTTTACCCAAGGGTGAGTCACCAAAGGCAAATCCAGCCTGAGTGAAAAGACTCATAATGTTGCTGAAGCTTTTTTGTGGTTGTTCTGGTTCGCACATAAGCTACATAAGTATGAAAACATGTTTACTTTTTTGCTACAGTACTTCAGTGTTATAATGGATTTTAATGTTGTAAGTTTTAGTAAAGCAAAGCCCTTAAGTTAAAAAAAAAAAAGAATAAAGTTCTTAAGTTGTCACACCTTTTGGAAACTGTGTCTTGCTTCTGGAGACACTTGGAAAAAGAAAAAAAAAAACAATTACTGGAACTAGACTCAAAACTGTTAATCGGTTTTTAACAAAGAAAAAACTGGTAGAAAATTCTCAGAACTGTTCATGCAGGACCCTAGAAGAGCTGTGTAAAAATGTGTAATCCAAATGCAACCAGGCTTACAAATTCTGACTAACTTTTATGATGAATAAAGGACTAACATTTAATAAGTTATATTAGACCAACTTTAACTGGATCTTTAATGCCATCTGGAAGAAGCTAAAGCGTTTCTGTTTACAAACACACATTTCTCATTGGTGTTGAAAACATATGCGAGGCGACTTTTTGGAAATGATTTCACTTTACTGGAGTTCTGCCTGGACTTGTCTTGACTTCAGCAGATCAAGCATTTCAGGTTTTCTTTCCAGCACTAAGTATATAGCTCTAGAGTTGACACTCCAAGTCACTAATAAAATCCACACAGGTACCTGATCCATTGGTGACAGTTGTATGGTGTAGGAGAAACATTCTACAGAGTATATTGTTCATAATGTTCCAAGCTTTTGAAATGGTAGTGTCTTGCCAAATACTCAAGCTATATTAAGATCATCCTCATTGTATCGGCTCTGGAGGAAAATTACAGCCTCTTTATCCTCAGAAGTGTAAAATCTATGGAAGGATTCTGGTGCCGTTGCTCCTCTCCCCTAACCATATGTGCTGTTTATCTCTAAGATGCACACATGCTTATTTAAGAGCCGAGGTGTGTGCAGACCTCCCTATAGATGGTTCCCCGGAGCTCTGCTTGAATCAGACAAATGAGTGTTCTTGAACTTCAGGTGCATTGGATTCTTCTCGGGCCACATCATCGAGGAACAGATGGTGCTGTATTAGCACACACGGGTGCCTATCAATCATTACTGCGGTTTTGAAAGTGTCCAGACAGCTGACTGTCACCATGACCTCAGTGTTGATCCTTAGAAAGGAGAGAGCATTACAGTAGCTGAGGCCAAGAGCCAAATATAAGCCCTGCTGGGTATCAAACCAAATCACATGAGAGCTCATCAAGCTCTTCACTTCAAGGCCATATGACTTAAAACCTCTTGTCTGTCTCTAACGTTGAGAAAACATTGTCGGGGGATTGGTGTTTTCTGTGTGAAAATTAACTGTTTGTTGGTGTTTTTGGCATACAGCTGACATCTCATTAACACTCAGCTCCCAACAACATTAAGCTTTAGTTATATTCAGGCCTGCTGTTGTTCTACAGTCATTTGTATCTCCCTATGAACTCATAAAATGATGGTTTCATGCTGTCCCATCTGAGTTGAGAGTTATGGCGTGATAGCAGGAATGCCTTCAGCTCCCCCTCTCATTAAACTTGGACCCAGTTTTGGCCTCAGTGCTTTCATTCCATCTTGGCTTGTTTATAACCAGTATGCTAGCATTTGCATCAGCAATCCTAAATGTTATGGACATTGCTTGCCTGAATTTTTTGAATGTGTGTATTATGTGTAACTGGTTTAAAAGATCAAATGCAATTTTCTTTGCCATGAGCCAAGAAAGAACTAGCCAAATAAAATGTTTAGTTGTTTATAAAATCATAGTCACAGGTGTGTTAGCTTGTTTTGTGTTTATAGTAATAAAGTAAGTCCTTCATCTGAATCTCAACTTACAATCACATTCCTTATTATCTTTTTCCTCACCATTATCAACCAATGGTGAGAACAGAACTGAATATAGGATCAATGAACTATTGGAATATTGTGCTGTTTTAGTGGTGATGTTCTAAGCTGGTCTTTGGAGAACTAATGCAGTGTTGACAGTCTTGCTCTGTCTTGCTCTTCTTTGGCAGACTACACTGCTAATAATGGGGCAGGAACTGCCTGTGATTTCTAGGACTGATGTCATCTCTGAAGCACAGGAGTCACACAGACAAGCATTATGTATCCGACAACCAGGTGCTTGGTGTGTTAGAATGCGTCACTACTAGTCTGAGTAACACTGACAGACACTGTTTCCCATGATGTAATGCCCTTGCAAACTGCATCATTGAGCATTTGTTCATCCTTCAGTATCAGTATCTTTATGGCAATATTTCTTGCATTAGTAAATTCTAAGTTTCAGAAACTGGGATTTGTACCTTGGTGTAATAATGGTCTGTGTTGATGGAGTGTCTCAGCTGTATATTTCAACGTCCAACTCAGATGAAGGTGCCCAAGATGATAGATGATAAAAGTCAGAGGAAAATGTGGATTCCCATTGCAATGTTTACAAATTTCATTATTACACGTTTGCCTAACATTGGACAGCCATAGTACAATGTTAGGAGGAGGGGAACATCTCAATTGCAAATATTGTTTGCAATTGAGATTGCAAACAGTATTGAAGTTATTGTCTTTGAACTCAAAGAGGAACAATCTAGGGTCTGCACACAGCTTCAGTTATCACAGCTAGAAACAAGCAATCTGGCTGCAATGATAGACCTTAACCTGAACCTTCAGAAACACATAAAGACAGTTACAAAGTCGGCCTTCTGTCACCTGAAGAACATTTCTGCGATTAAATAATGTTGCAGCAGATCTAGAGAAACTCATCCATGTGTTCATCTATAGTTAGATTGATTACTGTCCACTTTGGACAACAACGGAAGAACTAGATTGTCTTGTATCAAACTGAGTCCTAAACAGTTACTTGATGTTGCACTTGAGGTTCTGTCTGTAGAATTTTCTGTTGAACTATGGCGATTAACTAAATTTGTTGAAAATGCTAACCATAATTGTGATCTTCTCACAGCTTAAAATAATATCTCTTTAGTTGGCTGCCGTCTACCTTCTCTTCACTAGACGTCAGAAAGTCCTGTATCGCACATAAAATCTGCTGATCAAAGTATAACAAGCTGATTGTTTTATAGTGACTTCTCATCTGCATCTCAGTGGGACTTGGCAGGCGAGTGATGTGTCTGTCTTTCCACGGTCTGAGCCACATGAGCTCATCTGTGGGAAGGAATCAGACCTGCCAACTCAAAGGTTTACACAGCCTGAACAGTCAGTCTGAGCTGTACTCCGTCTCCACACACCTGGCTGCACCATTACACTAATTTACGTGACTCTAAAAATGTAACGATGTGATGAGCCTGATGTGTGTCCATGCTTTTGAGGCAACGCAAGACCATGACTCACATTTACAACTAAGGACTTCTGTGCATGTAATCACAAACAA
Organism: Brachyrhaphis terrabensis; assembly: GCA_903067065.1. Classification (NCBI taxonomy): domain Eukaryota; kingdom Metazoa; phylum Chordata; class Actinopteri; order Cyprinodontiformes; family Poeciliidae; genus Brachyrhaphis; species Brachyrhaphis terrabensis. The sequence goes on from CAEGAG010248282.1 coordinate 26,394, forward strand.
GGAGCAGACTCTTTTCATGTTGGTCTTTCTGCCATCTCTGGCTTTCATTGGCGGACAAGTTCCAGTTCATCCACTAGATTTGCTTTCTGTTGTCTGTGTGTAGAGGTTGGCATTTATCCTACTGTTTATCGTGATGGATTTCTTATCTTGGTAAGTATTTTGAATTATCATTGTCACAATAAATTCCAATCGATGAGTTTTAAAGTTCTCCAAAAGTGTCCTTTTTGTCAGGGTTCATGGTTTAACTTTCTTCTCTGTTTTCAATGAAAGCATTAATAAAGACCAATAAATTTGAGTGATTAAATTCAGTTTGATGTAGTTCTAATTCACAGTAAATGTCTCAACCCACTCTACAAAAAACACATTTCAATTCTATCACACATGCATTCCAGTTGATCCCAGTTATTGAACAGTACGGTATCGCATTTAATCCTATTGGTGTCCTGAAGAAGCGTATTACAAATGTCTTTAATTTGTGCAGCTGTAATTACTATGACACTCAGCTTCCCCAAAGAGTCTAAGACACAGGGATCATTCTGTCACTCTTGTGTAGATGTAAAGGCAACCTGAGGACTTTTCTTTATTTCTCCAAGAATGGGGCGAAGAGGGCCAAACATAAATACCAGCAAATATAAATGTTTTGGCTAAAACTTGCTTATTGCTTCATAGTCATCACATTTTATTCTTCTTCAAATTCTTCAAGAACAGTTTGCATGACGACATCGTTACTCTGAGGACCCAGTTGAGCTCTTGTTCTGCTACTCTCATCACGGCGTTCTCTCCCCGACTTTGTTTTGCTGTTCCTTCCTTACCTACCCTTTGCCCTTCCCACCATCTCCTCCCATCTGCATGCTGCTCCTTTCATTCGGTCCCTGCTGAGAGACGACTGGAATGTCTCATTTGCCTGAGAGGGTCATTTTAGCCTTCTCCTCTCGTATCGCTCCGTTCCCACTCGTCCTGCAGACTCTAGTCTTTTCCCTCCCTTTTCTGACGCTCTGCACCGGTTTCTTTGGCATCCTGTTTGCATGTGCGAGCCAAGGGAAGGCAGCTCTCCCAAGAGACGCTCTAAATTGTCTCTTTCACAGTTTTCTTTTTCTTTTTCTCTCCTGTCTGTCCCTGTGAGGCTCACTCTTAAGCGTGCATGAAGACAGCGCTTCCCGCTTTTAGTAGTAGAGAGAGATTCTAATTTTCTTGCCTTGCCTAATGAGCTTACCCTTTGCTGAGCAGCTTTCTGCGCTGCAGCTCGTTGTCGTAGAGGGTGCTGCTCAGTGGGAGGGGAATCGGCAAAACAGGGGAGCGGGTCTGAGAAGAGGCAGAGCCCCTCTGTTTGTCTACCAGGACCACCTCTGGCTGAGCCGGGACTGCGGCTCAGACGTAATCTCCCCCCTCTGTTCCTCTTTCTCTCTTCTCTCTCCTCCCTTCCTCCCTCACTACCTGACTTCCACCCTCCTCCTCCCTCACCGCCTGTCCTGCACACTGACAAAGTACTTTTGTAGCTGCATCACCTCGCTGCTCCTCTCCCTTCTCTTCTGTTCCTTCTCTTTCACTTCTTTGTGTCCCCGGACTTTTGTTGCCAAAATGTACCGGAATCCCTGGATCTCGAATTACCTGACTCATGTGAAGTTTTGCAGCCAAGGTAAGAGCAGTGACTCGGAGCTTAGATTTAGAGCACCGACTCGCAGCATGGGGACAGGTTACTCTGGTTGTGGGTTGGGAATCTGAGCTTGTGGAAGTTGGCAGGCGACAAACTGCAGACTCCCTTCTCTCCCTCTGTCCAGTCAGCTGGCCTCGCACTGCAGCTGCAGCTTCCAAGGACACTACGCAGCAATGTAAAGACACACAGAGTACTGCAGGGGTCTCTCTTTTTACTCAGTGGAGAGGGAAAAAACTAGACCAAAAAAGTTTAGGACCACTGTTATGCATGTAACAGTCCACTTGTATTGGAACAGACTAAATATTGATTCTTATCAATATTCTATATGCCATATTTAAATGTCCCTCATTGTTTTCCTGTGAATAAACTTTCAGTAACAAGACAGCTTATCACAGCAGCTTTTAAACAACTTACTTATCCATTCCAACTGCTGCAAGTGCACATTTTCTAATGAAGAGCTTCACTTTAAAAGCTGTTGGCAGAGTTTACCTAGGAAATCCATTCATTCCAAAAAAAATCTCTATTGGATATTAGAAAGATGATGCTTTCATTTAATTATAGGTTTCAGAAAAAGCAACTAACTGGAGACCTGAATTCTGATGCACAGAACAGCTTTCTTGCATTTCTAACACTTTGTGTTTGTCAGTCTCCTTTGGTCCAAGCAAATGTGATTATTGGTGCACTGATATAAAAATTCAATGGCATGTTAGAATATCAAATATTCTATAAATATTAATGTCATGGAAAGTACATCAGTATGTTACAGTACAACTGAAACTTCAAAGGATTTGTAAAGTTTTATACCTGACAATATGTACGTCAGCCATGAAAACATTTTTTTGTAAAATAGCTAAATGTGGTTTCCATAAGTGATTTTATGCTCTTCTGAGTCACCAATGAGTCTTCATCACTGACTTATGAATGACATATTTTGTCTCCTCAAGAGTTTTTGCTCCAAAGTGCTTTTCAAAAAGCTGCTATAATGTGCTAACATCACCTAGGACATACACCTTTGTGGTTTATTCATATAGAAATATCTGACTCAAAATGTATAACTACAAATTTTTCTATTAACTCACAAAACCCTTCTGAAGATCTTTGCATAGGGGAGTGTTTGCTAAAGTCTGAGGCTAATGCTAGCTCCTCTCATTCCTATTTTGATATGACTTGTTCATTCTAACACATTTTTTTGAGTTTTGCAGTTGATTGTTACTCTTATTGATTGTAAGGTTTTACTTGTGCTTTCCACCAGGCAGCTATCTCTTGTCAGAGGCCTTTTCCTCCATTAGTCTCTTTCCATCAGTGTTCTTTTTTTTGTTTCCCCTCCAGGGGGCTTTTTGTGGGCTCTAGTGTCCCTTATTTTGACAGTAGGCTGACAGGAAGGGGGTAATGAGAGGGGGGAAGACATGCGGCAAATGTCGTCGGGTCCGGGAGTCGAACCCGCGACGGCTGCGTCGAGGACTCAAGGCCTCCAAACGTGGGTCGCGCTAACCCCTACGCCACCACAGCACGCCCCACATCATCAGTGTTCTTTTACCATAAGCATCATTATAAAAGTTGGGAAAACTTATTTTGAGAAGGAATAAATCCCATATTCATTAGATCATATCCACATATTTAAAAAATTCCAGGGTATCCGAGAAATTACAGTGGATTTCTCTGTCAGCATTTTCCACATCCCAGCAGTGATTAAATATGTTTCCATCAATGTATTATTTTTTTTAACATACACTTAAAAATCAAAATAATTTTCTCAGTTTTGCAAAAAATAAGTACACTCATTTTAGGTGGTTATTGGCTTGTTTTCAAAAGAGCTGATGCACTGAAGGGAAGACTGAAACATATTTGCTGAATAAGTTCAAACGTAGAAAACGCTTGGCTCTATGCCTTACCAGAACCAGCTAGAAAATGTCTAATTCCAAACCTCCATCTGGGAGGTTAGAACTCTCCATTTTTCAAAGATGTGTGGCCCATGCTAGTTTGCGACTTTTCTTATTTTGCGTAGCCTTGTTGATTCGCTTCAAACCAGTGGACGATTGAAGCATGTCTAATTTGCGTTGTCTTTTCTGCAACATCTTAAAAGTTTGCCCATAATTCCCATGACATTTGGATGGAAACTTTGCTATAGACAAACATGAGTTTGGCTACTAATGTTAATGTTTTGGTCAAATGTTAAAAATTTTTTTTCAAAGCATGGCACTGTAGACTAATGAGAATGACAAGATGTTAAAGTAGATCTAGATTGCTGAGACATGTTTGGTAGCTCTCCTGCTGTCGATGCATCTCACTGTGTTCTGCTCCTCTAGCCAGGAACAGTTAAAAACATTCTTTGAGAAGTATTTCCTCTGTCAGTCCCTTGGCCCTAACTTTTACTGCAGTGTTATTTATTGACCTGATCAACAGCAGCATTTAAGGATTTTAGTGTTGAGGATTAATCTGGGGTTATATTGACTTGGGAGTCTCTGAGTAGCAGGCGAGGCTTAGCCCCATTTCCCTTGGATGACCCGCTACCTTCTGCATTAAGGTTCAAACCGATGCAAGTGAAAAATGTTGTCTATTTCATCACTTGTCAAATCTGTGGAATAATCTATTCTGTCAGCTGCCACTTCTGGTGTGTGTTTGGTTATGTTAGACATCTGACCAAACACTGCTTTGTTCCAGTATCTGAATGCCTCTCATTCCCCTCATTCTCTGTAATATTTTCTGAGTGGGAGCTAAGTGTTGTTCTGCCTGCTTTGTGCTTATCTGGAGGGGAATCCACAGCAGGCGGTCCACGGTTAGAAGCTTTAGTGTGAGCACTGAGGCTGGCTGGGGGGTGATGGGGCAGGGGGGGTGTCCTCAGGCTTGTTTTAAGGCTTTGAGGTAAATTCATGTCAGAGTAGTCCTCTGTTTTTCATCAAGAGGGAGCCATGTGGCCAAGCTAACTTTATACATGGACACACAGTTGGCTTGTTCATATCTTTGTTAAAGCTAACATTTGATGTCACTGTATCCAATTTTAGATTTTTTTTATTTTTTTGCCTCAATGAAAGATTTCATACTGTGTGTGGATGGTTTATTCAGAACTTTCCGGACCGTTAGAGTAGGTGAGCAACTGTAAAGTTTGTGGCTGTTTTTAGGACAAGGCTTTGCACTTTGGCATGAACGCCAGGTGACTTAGTGCCATGTTTCCGGTTCGGCTCACTGTAATTCTTTGAATAAAATGTAATCCTGTGAACTCTGACACTTGCTCAGAACCTGGTGGTTCTGCGGTTACAACACTTGCTAACTTTTAACCGTGGCGGAAGCATGTGTTGACATTTCATATTTTAAATTATTGGTGCAGTAAAATCTTGTGGTGCAACTTCTTTGTGATATTTGTTAGTAAAGTCTGTTTTATCAAGTGGTTCTGGTCCAACCTGGACTGAAACAATTATTCAACAATTAGAGATTCTTTGGAACTGTTTAGTTCAGTTCACAGTTCCACAACAGATTCTGTAACATATCATCCTTTCCCATCATACAAGTTGAGATCACTTGCGGTCAGTTTTCGAAGCATGCAGGTGGGATTGTAGAATAAAGAGGGTGTGGCTTTAAACTCATGGCTTTTAATTAATCAATATAAATAAGATACTGTAAGTGTTTGAGGTTCTCCTTTAGCTGCATTCATTGGTTGAAATGCAACTAATTATTTGGCAGTCTGAAACCCCCACTTCAACCCCCCAGCCCCCACACAAAAAAATCAGATCTGTATTGTTTCCATATGTGGTGCTAAATCAGATGGTTTTAAAAGCACCTGCAGTCTGATCGTGTTGTTATAGCCAACTCTCTCTCTCGCTGCTCTGTGAAATCTACATTCTTGTAAATTGTTCACAAAGGAGTCTGATTGCACTGGCAATTTATTAGTAGTATGAAACTAAACAAAAGATTCAGCAAAACACTCAGAATAAACATCAATACCTTATGTGTGAATGTAACCTTAATCACTGGTTCTGCAGTTCCTTAGTTCATCTTACAGTTCATAGCCGTTATGGGAATGTTACTACCTTTACGACGGTGTAGTATTGGTGAGTCAACTTCCTCCGGGATCTTGGAGCTTATATTTATGCCTCACAATGAACTCAAAGTCACAGAGACTTGTGAAACCTGATGTCTGCTGATCTTTAAAGGTGTTTATGTCCCTACAAATTCACCCCAAAGTCAGACCATGCAACAGAGAAGCTGCTATAAACCAGAGAACCTCATCTCTGACTCTACACCAGGGGTCCATAAATGACCTACATCCTGATTTACCCGAAGTCGTATGTAGACCTACACTGACTGTTATATTCAGTTTTTGTCTTGATTTTCTTTTCTTTTTTTTTTGTTTTGTTTTGCAATTTTATACCTTTTTTAGGACTTTAAAACAAACTTTAATTACACCAGCCTGTGTACATTACCTTCCCTCACTGCCTGGTTTTTATTGTAAATAAGAATTTGTTCCTGAGAACTCACCTGATTAAATAACGTTTAAATAAAACAAAAAAAAAATTAATATTGAAAGCTAGCATTTATGAAAATTAGCTGCTTGCTACAACTGCATGTGCGATTCCCCTGTTGCATACTTTGACTTTAACATTCACCGTGCAACACAGACGTTGTAGTGACTACACTTAATGAAGAAACTGGGTGTGTATGATTTACCCAAGTATTTGATACATCCATTGGAATTTTTTCAACCTAATCTCGTCAACAAAGAAACCAAAACAAGCAAAAAAACCAGCTCGGATAACTGGGATTATCAGTCGGGATCCACAGGGAGCAAGTTTTGTTTTCCTAAGCAGTATTCCTCCCAGCTGAAACAATACTCGGCTACACCCTAATACATCCTGACATAAGACCCTCTCAAAATTACTCTTCTTACCGTATTTTCCCCCAAATGTTGTTTTGCTTTAGTAAGCTGGGTTTAAAGCGCTAACCTGAGAGTCTGTAACAAAGACTCACTGATCTGGAGAGGAGGCAGAAGGCAGTACCACTAGAGAGAATATGTTTTGGTGTTGAGCAACTTTATTACCTTTATAACCACTGCATCACAACTTTATGTGAGTCACTTTAGTCGGGGAAATGGTCATACGGGCCACTTGGGATTGATCAGATGGAGACAGTTGATCTAAAGTCCTCAAAAAATATTCAAAATTCTTCAACTTTTCCCCCCACAAATATTTTTTGGGAACTCTTATGATAGTCCAACACATATAATCAAAGTGGGAAGGAGGAGGTTTTTATTTTCATTTTCCAACATATAAACCCATGACATGGCCGACCATCTGAAGTGACGAGCCATCGATCAGATGATGTCATGGTATCTCTGACGGAACTTCAAGTATCTAAAACGCGGATGGAAGAATCTGTTGACAAGATGCTCATTGGGCGCTCATTAAATGGTTTGCAATGGAAGAGTGGCAAAAAATAAATTCAGTTAAAAGCTTAAATTAATCAAACACTCTCCATCCAATATGATTGAGCTGTTCTGCAAACATTTCAGTGCAAAACTGGTAAGAGGCGTACGCCAAGAAACCTGTAGATGTAATTACACTAAGGTATTGACAGAGGAGAGCATTTTTCAGGGGGTGGGGAGGCGATGAAAATCATGAGCCATTTCCCTCTCAAATGTTGCGTAATTTAATAATCCACTTTGGGATCATTTTTAAATCAAATCCTGCAACATAAAATTCCAAAAAAATACATTAGAGTTTGCAGTTGCAATGTCAGTGTGATGTGTACATACGTCAATGATTTGTGTGCACATGCATGGTGAAAAACTAACGGGACAAACTTTTTCATTAGTTAATGAGGCATGTTTGCCAAGAAGCTACACACTGACTCTTTGGTTCACGTTAAGATTTCCAGTTGGCGTGTTTCAGCCCATGAAGACCTTCGGCTGAAAGGTTCTGCTATTCAGACTGGAACTAATAAATGAAAACAGAGTCATGCCTAATCGTTTCATCTCCCCACAGGACTCGGGAGTGAGACCCCCGTTAAAGCCAGTCATCATCCCAGGCTTCTACAGAAGAGAGCGCTGAGGTAAGAAGAGAGGCAACGAGTTTTATCAAAGTTTATGTTCAATTTCTTTGTCTCTTTTAATGACAACAGTTCTTGTGTAAACCAATAGAAATCTAAACAGATGAGCCGACAGCTCTCTGGATTTATTTACTTAAGTGTTGCAATATTCTCCTAAACCTAGGCAAATTCTAGTTTTGCTATCGACCAGCTGTGCATGAGCTTCTCTAGATGAAAGGTTGTAAATATCTTCAAAACATTAAGTTAAAGAAATGTTCTCATATTTGCTCAGTGGTTCCAAATGATTCTTCAGTGCTGGTTTAGAGGGTCATCATTAACTGTGTTTCTATTACCACTGGTTGTAAAACTTAGTTGATGATCCGCTGATGTAGGAAAAATCGCAATTTTGCAATTGCAGCGTTTCCATCAAATAAAAAAAGCAGTTAAAATCACAGTATGTGAAGTCATTAAAAAAGTACATGCCACGCCATCGTAGTCCTACCACTTCCTGTTTTCTATGTTTGTTTTTCGCAAGTAGAAACATTAGCTTGTTGATCACAGGATTCATGTGATATGAAAAGTGTTTCCTTTGCAGCGTTGCAAAATAAACTAGCCAAAAGACCACCTCAACCTAGCAGCAAAACTTATCAAAAAATGTTTCTTTCGTAATTTCCATGTTTCTGTTAAGCAAATTTATTTTTGTAATTCCATTATGAACAGTTGTATGGCCAATGAAAACACAGCTATTGCTGAATCCTGGACTTTGATCTCAGAAACTGGCGATTAGTTTAAGGAAATGCCTTCTGGTTACTGTGGGATTTAATTGAACATAATCCAGTGTGATGTTAATTCATGCAGTCAAGCTTCCTGGAGTGCCTCCTGGAGTTGTACGGAACCCCTTTGGAGACACCAACCCAATCCTGAACTTTGCGAACCATAGCATAGATATAGGTAGCATTTCAGAATCATATTTTGAAATATTTCAATATGAAAACAAATACTGGTTTCATATAAAATTATCTAGTATATGTATCTGTTCTCAACCGTTCTTGGTATAATAGATAAAACCACAAGATCTTTTCTTTTTTTCCTAATCCTGTTATTGGACACGTCCTGTCAAGCCTTCTATAACTCTGCTGCACTTTTTGTGCTTTTGTCTAATATTATTAAATGACTTTTTGGTTCCTTGTGTCAGTGCGAGGTTGAAGGTTTAATGATCAAGGTGTACAACTAAAATTGACTGACTCTTCCTGGCCTTCACAGCCCCACCAACGGGGTGGAAAAAAACGGCTCACTCCTATTTCAGTAAGAGTTGATGATTTTTCTCCTCAGCTTCCCGAAGGAATTTTCCTACGAGGAAAAAGACGATCCGGCCAAAAGCACCAAGGATATAGATGTTAGTCTCCCCAAAGGTAAATAACATTGGGTTATTTGATCCTATGCATCTTCATTGGAGGAGACTAGGGCTGACGCCACACATGAAATTGTGTTTTGTCTAAGTACCTGAAAAAGATGCCATTCACTTTCAAAGTGGAGGCTATTTTTTAATATCTCATATTATTATTATTATTATTATTATTAGGTCAGGGGGGCAATTACATTTTCAAATGGGGTCAGATTGGGTTGCTTATAGCTTAGTTTTTGTCTCCAAATAGTTGGGATTTGAAAACTCTTTTTGTATTTACTCAGGCTACCTTTGATCTTTTGAAACATAATTCTGACAACAAAGCAAAAAAAAAATTCACAGCACTGTAAATGTTTCAGTATTCAAAAGCAACTTCCTTTAAGATTTTCATTTCCTAAAATGAATGCTCTCTTCTTTTAAGTGTCTGAGTTGAGGAAACGTTTTGAAGGCATTACCACAAGTACAAGTGACTTGGAAATGAACAGGTAAGGTCATAAACCCACTCCATCCAGGCTGCAGGAGTCTTTAAAATGTACTCAGAGCTGAGCGATAACCTGTCTGGATGTTGACGGTTCTTTCCTTCCCATTACTATGAAGAAAGGAGCGCATCGCTCGAAGACTGGAGGGCATTGAAGGGGAAGTTCATCAGTCCCTGTTGCCCAACTTGGTGGCCAATCGGCTTCTGGAAGAAGACACGCCACGTTACACCAGGGGGTCCGACCTCTGCGAGTCTCATGCTGGTGAGTATTAAGATGAATTATTATACAGATGAATTGCTAACTACAGAGAACATTATGTGCTGTTCTCTGTGAAGTGACAGTTCAGCGGTACGGCATGGAAGGCTTTGAGAATCCAGACCTGCCTGTGAAGTTTCCCGATCGAGAGTCCAGAGGTCAGTTCAGGTCCGACACTCAGTCCTCCGTGCACGCCGAGCCAGTTCACAGTTCACTACCTACCACTGCTGCCCCAGAGCAGGAGTCCAAAGCTGCACGCATCGCCCGCTACAAGGCAGAGCGCCGAAGGCAACTGGCCGAACGCTACGGCATCTCCTTGGATCAGGACCTTGACCTGGATTATGCGTCACGCTACACCCGCACCCGGAAAGAATCCGACGGCTCAGAGAGGTGCAAAAGAGGAGAACTTTTAAGGGACGAAGGCAGGGATGCCACCCTGAGCGTCTACAGTGGTGCTGTGGTCAGTAGCCCAAAGCCAGGCAGCTACCCAACACCCCAGAGACACCCTGACCCGGTCTACGACGTGGCTCACACCAGGGTGGACTCGTTCTCCGAGCGGGAGCGGCTGATGAACCTGGAGAACCAACGCCGAGCCGCTCCACCCGAGTCCACCTCTTCGTACATGGATGTAACGTCATCGTTCTCTGCCAGGGTGCCTGCTAAAGACCCTGTGGCGTCGCTGCCACCCAGCTCACCAAAGATGAGCAAGCATTCCTCACTTTCCTCACCCAAACATACCTCATCTGCTGGGGATATGTTCATCGAGCAGCAGGCACACAACATCCTCAGCAGGCAGGGGTGAGTACTCTTGATATCCTTCTGGAAACTCCTTGTATGTTTCAGTAGGATAGGCTTCTTTAGTAGATAACAGTAAGGAATTTCTTCTCCTTCATACCCAACTATACAGGGTTGAAGGAGAGCACTGTTGTAGTATTCTTAGTTTTACTTGCTGTGACTACATAAGCCAACTTTTTAAAATGTGTTTGTCATGCCAACTCTACCTATACTCTACCTATACCTACGTACTGTATGCAATATATTTGCATGTTACGGTTTTATTTCATTTAGAAAACATGTTTTCTTCTTTAAATTCCCAAATGAGCCGCTCCTGGCTAAGTTGTTTGTTTCACAAGAGCGATTTCCATGGCTGTTGGGATAATGCCAGCCTCTGGTTTTGCATTCATCTGTTGCTCTGAAAGTTAATCTCTGCTTTTGGAACAGCACAAATTTCAACTTTACTGGCATAAATGCTTAAGTTGTGTTAATTATTTCATAGCATGCAAAGTGAGTTGGGGCAAGGTCATTTTTACAGTGTCAGCCAAATGGTCCGAGGTTCTCGAGGGACCAGAATGAACTTTTGCCTTGAATTTTGTTTTTGTTTAGAACGGACTCGTTTTCATTTCAACCAGGGAATATTTCCTTAGCACTCAGAGATGATTGTTCTGCTTCCACAAAAATCTTAGAATTCAGCCAGTTTGGATTTTCGTGCAGATGTAAGTGTTGAAGGAATTTGTGAGCACCTCTAAATGTTCCTGATGTGTTGTAAGAGCTCCCTGACCCAACCCAAACATTGACCAGCCCATAACCCTGCTATGTGCAGCTACGAACAAACCTATGAAGATGCATTGCTCTATTCTTCACACGACTGGACTGTCGGTGCTCATCCATCTGCACTCATGTCCGCTTCACCCTCTCACTCTGTCCTCAGTGTCCCTCTCAGATTTCAAAACTTGGCTGGGAAGCAAGTTCCTATGGTGCAGGGGTGGATGTTACAGGCTGCCTCAGTGTGACTCCACAGTCACACCTCTGACCCACAGCTGGGTTTGATCAAAACCAGCCCAGCATAAAGATACAAAAACGAAGAAGAAAACCTCTTCTCTCAGGATCCGTGGGGCTAATGTGGGGAGAAAGATTTTAGGATATGTTTGATTTGAACCTGAACCTCAAAAGTCCATTTTGACCTTCTGAAAGTAGCTTTTCAGTTTGGACAGATTTATATTAAAGAGGCAGTATTATGTAAAACATTACTTCTCAATGAAATGCTGGTTAAAAAAAGAACATTAAAAGGTTAATAGAGGAGCGACGTTGTGATGACTTCCTGAAGGCGACGTTTCAGAAAGAGCAGGAGTTTCTCAAAGAGACAGAGGCCCGATTTTTTAAAGCGTTAAATTTAAAAAGTCAAATTTCATTTGAAATATGTTGCATTTTTTTATTACAGATCAAGGTAATAGTTACTTGACTACGTTATCAAATGATGCCATGTGGCTGTAAAACACATAATTAAGGTTTTTTTTCCCCACCTGTTAGTCTGGCAACATTTGCTACAATTCCAGGTGCTGTGGTTCTCTTTCACACTGCGCTGTGTCCAACCAACCAACCCCTTTGAGCAACCTGTTCATCCCCTTGAATGTGGAGGCTCAACAATAAAATACACTGAACGAAACAACACAGAAACCTCTAAAAAAAGACTTTTAGCACAAGTTCCTTCTTCACAAAATATAAACAAAATGGAGTGGTGTCAGATATGAGTGGTTGTAGGATTTCTCTTTTGCCTTTGGCAAGCCATTTCTCCCCTGGTGTGACTAAGATATGTATAGTGGAAGTTCGGGTTAGACACAGACATAAATATGTGACTGTACAATAATTCCTCACCTGCTATTCATTCTAAACGGAATCGGATATTCATCTGATCTGAATTAGTCTTTTTGGTCTTAAGTCCTAAGTTCCTTCAACTGAAGTCCATTTATCTTCAGCTGTGTGTGACGTTATTGTTTGTGACTTTCACGAGAAGGAAAATGATCTTTCTGTCTGTAGAAAATTATAATTTACGTGAAAAGATGGTGACCACAGATCCTTACATAAGAGATTGGGGGATTTCATTGTAGCTAAAGTATCTTTTAAAACCACAGAAATGGTGAACTCTGTAACCAGGCAGAAGTTTATTTATTTTATTTTTTTTATTCTCTGGTGACCAGGTTCATTCCTACTGTGGTCAAACTCAATGTGTGTGTAATGTAGTGGTGTGTAGACCACTACAAACTGTTCCCCACATACCTGGTCACTCACTCGTGTTTCCCACTGGGTTTTCTACGGAGCAGTGCAGGAGCGACCCTTAGCTCTGATTGGTTCCTCCAGACTGATGCCGAAGGTGATACCCACTCCCTCATCAACTGGCCTTCAAGGTACACACACAAAGGCTGGTTGCGTGTCCCCCTCCCCTCATTGAGCCGGACTAAAACCCAGACTCACCAGCCTTCATGAGCAGCTCTTCTGAACCTGCCAGGGACCCAGGACCGTCATACCATTTACTCAGTTTGGGCTCCATTTAGTTCCCTAAATAGAAGAGAAATTAGGTCTCCTGACATCATCATCATCTTCACTTTCATAAGCCCATCGGACCATAACTCCATCTTCTTCACGCTTCATTTGCCTGGTGTCTGGTTAATATTTATACAAAATATGACTGATTGAAAGATTTCTATTCTTACTTACCCTCTGCTCTTATATGTGTTGATTGTACAGTTTGTGTACATCCTACTGTAAACAGTGCCTTACAAAAGTATTTATATCCACTTGCTGTTTACATTCTAATCACTTTATAAACTCAAGATTTACTGTATTTTATTGTGAAAGATCAGCACAAAGAAATGCATAGCGGCAATTAGGAAGTGGAAGGAAATGTCTGCATGACTTCTCCACCTTCTTAAAAAATAAAAATCTTGTTTTCAAAAGTCACGTAATTTGTAGAGGAGACATGTTAGGAATAAAGATGGCAAAGTTTAACACATTGAAAGCTTTTAAATGGTGGTGGCAGCATCATGCGGTGAGGAATGGAAGAGATTTTCAGCCAGGCTGACTTAACAATGTTTTTCCATTATGAGTTTGAATCTGCTGTTTTTCCATCAAAAGTTTCCCAAATGGTAACTAGCTCTTTGTTTCCCTGAAGAATAAAAGTTAGGGAGAGGCTTGCCAGAGAGGATGGGCACCAGAGAAATCCAGAGCCAGAAAAGTTCACAGACATCTCTGGATACCACAGACAGCTTCACCACCGACCCCAGACTTCTGCTCCAAGCCGCTACCACGGAGAGACAGCAGGCCCCCAGCAGACCTACTTCCAGGCCTATCACGATCCTCAAGGTCATTTCAGCAGATCTAGTCACAAAGGAGGAGAGGATATTGGTGGTTACCCAAGTTACCTGTCTATGACCTCTGGTCCGACGATCAGAGCCGAGCAGGACCAAGAAAAGTGGACCGTTCCTGATGAGACTGAGGAAGCAGAAGGGGTGAAAACGGAGGGTCTCCTGAGGAGCAGGAAAGCCGTCTTGCCTTCAGAGATCCGTCGTAGGGAGAGAAGTATGGAGGACCCACAGAGAGGAAGAAGTGAGGAGGAAATGGGAATGTACAGCCTCAGCCAGGCTTGGGATGCTGCTCTAGAGGAGCACCCAAGATCAGCCAGAGCCAGAACAGAGAAATCTGAGCACAGCACCTCTCTGCACGCAACAGAGTGGAGACCTCGAGGGCAAGAAAATGTCATTTATGTTCACAAAGTACCCACGGCATCCCACATCCATCCCCATGTAATCCAAAGCACCCTCACCTCCAGGACCGCTGTCAACCACTTGGTATCAGATGTTGATTCAAGGCAAACGAACTCTCAGCTGCAAGACTTCAGAGAAGTCCAGGAATGTGATGGTGTTGGGACCAGAGAGAGTCAACAGGATCATCGAGTGTCTGTGGCCAAGCTCAGGAACTCGTACATGGAGAGCACCACCACGCCTCCAAGCAGGCGCAGGAACGAGCTGTAGGTGGAAAAGCTGAATGTGACATCACCGCTGCTTACCGCCTGGCTGCTGTGGAAGCTTCTTAACTAACATCAGCTGGCCACTAACACTAACAAGCTGCTAAAATATGTGTGAAGTTGACATGAAAGCATATTTAGAGCTTGCAGAGTTACTAAACTCTTAAGACCGTACACTAATCAACTAACTAAGCTAACACTAGGCTTCGTGTGGAACTATTACGTTGTGAACCCCAACTGTGCCTGGTTCTACATCAGCCCAGTGCTTATGAATGCTTTCACTGCTAACTTTTCTGCATGGCATTGCTTCTGCGCTGGACTTGAAATGAAGGTGTGTCTAAAGAGACACATTTGTGCCACCATATCACTTTGTTCTCCATTGGGCTCTTTATCTGTTGACCCCTCTCCCTTTGCACTCCCTCCAGTGATCTTGAGGATCCGAGTGAACATAGGATCTACCAGGCACCCTGGAGAGGTGCTAGGGAAAGGGGGCACCAGCCTCTGCTCTATATCTGTCCTGGGGAGAGTCGAAAGACCTCAGAAAGGTTTAGGACTCAGCCTGTTACTTCTGCTGAACGGCAGGAAACTCATAGGTATTTCTTTACACTCGAGACTGCATGATTCAGAGAGAGGACGGTAAATAAATGTTCATGACTGCATGTTAATCAAATTAAAATAATCAGATATGTTGTTTTTAATGCTGTTCTAGTGAGTCGTTCTGATTTTCTCATTTGCACTGTATGGTCAATTATTTAACGTTTGAATCCATAATGAGATTTTTATCTTTGTTTGGGTTTCTGTCTGACCAATAGGAGTAACTTGATAAAGGACCATGAACACTCGTTAATTTTTCCCCTCACTTTAACAACATTAGGAAACAAGGAAGCTTAACGACCAAAGGTTCCTCTTATTGGATTTTGGCAGCGATCTTGATGTGTGACCACAACTCAGAAGCATGAATTGACCATTGTGAGAAATACGAGCCAAAGATCACAGAAAAGCACGGACTTCCTTAAGGCCGTTTAATGCTCCTACTCAATCTGCTTTGCTGTTGCCTTGTTCTGTTCATTTCTTTCCTGCAAACCAGAAGCAACTAACTTTCTTTGTCTCTTCTTTCACAATCAGTCACTACTCTTATTTTATTGCAACTCGATAAGTAGCTTTTACTGATTTTCTCTTTTTTTTTTTTTTTTTCTTTACACTTTGGAAGGTCCTGTGTGAGCTCAGACTTTGCCTCCAGAGAAGGTAAGTCGTGTCTCTGTTTGATTCAAGACAGATTTCTGAGTAGATCCTAAATATCAGAACAAGCTAAGTTGATAGATTTTCTGTGTTTTCAAATATGTGCTTTCCAAAGACACTGTGTATTCATGAGTGATCTTTCACTCATGAAAAGTTTTCATTTGACTGTAGTTCACACAACAGCTGATGGTTGATGGATGAAGTGGAAAAGGTGGTACGCCACCAACAATCTTCCCATGTGTAATGTCTTCTGACAACAGAACATGTTCTGGTTAACATTAAATCAGATGGTGTCCATTTAAGCAACTGAATAAGATGAATTGGTTTCTCTAAAGCTGTGGTCAAGTGTCCTGCTCTATGTTGGAGTTAGGCTTAGTCTTTCTCTTAAGCTTAGGAGTTAGACTCTTGGTGTTTGTTTGACTGTAGGATTGGACTGGAGATGGACAGATGGCTTTGGGTCTCGTTTTCCATTGCACAGGTTCTGTTTCATTCTGCAAACTTGGAGCTTTATCAAAAAGCAAAGTTCCCGATGTAGTACTCTTCTGGAGCCCATACCCCATTGTCAAGTCTCTATGGAACTGGTCAGTGCATCTATGGTTGTAGCAAAAAGGTTTACGTCTCGGGGATTGACAACGGAATTATCGATTTTGCATCTCACCAACTACTACGGTCCCAATTAATTAATTATTATTATTATTATTTTTTTGCTTGGATGAGGTGAGGGTTTTTCTGGCTGTATCAAAATTTTGCAAAACTGCTTTTTCGAATCATCTGAGTCATGTGATCAACAACAGAAAGTTACTACTAGCGGAAAAGATGAAGAGAGTTGTGAGTTTTTTCATCATTCACCTAATATTTACAACGTTTTGTGTATATTTGTAATGGAAACGCAGCGAGTGACAAGAGGAATGGAGCAGACTGGAGTTGAAGTCCTTCGGTGTTTCCAGCAAGATGCAGCGTATCTTCTATTAGTCTGTTGTTGAGTGGCATCTCTTCTGCTATTATTTCACATATTTTAAGGCAGTAGGACTATTTTAGTTTGCACACAGATTTTTATTTCATAAAAGGAAGGGAAACACTTTAGAGTTGGGTTTCAGAGTCATTAACGGTGCTCACAGTAGCATAACACAGCAGCTACTCTGAGGGCAAAAGCAACTCATCTGGTTCTCATAAACACACTTTCAGCCAGGACACTTTTGTACTGACAAGAATTATGTGCAGCTGAGTCAATCAAAGGAAATAGTTGTTTGGTGATGTCATGTGTCTTGAGCTCTCATGTACAAAGGCCAAACACTGCATGCACCATAGCGTTCTCATTACTTTATTAGCATGCCTGAATGAATCTGCTCAGAGCATTAATGTGACAAATTAAAATTTTTATAGCTCCTTGCTGAAGATGGATATCAGTAAATATTTTAGAGGCAACAAATCTAGTTTTGCTGAACCAAATTATTTGTTTTTATATTTTCTACCCAGTAAAGACAGATTTTCCAACCTTTATTCTTTGTGCTTCACTGTTTTGTGTAGCTGATGAAGAAAAGCTGGACGATCGAGCTAAACTGAGCGTGGCAGCGAAGCGCTCTCTCTTCAAGGTGAGTTGCAGCTCCTTCCTTAGTGCCCTTTGGCCTGCTGGTTACTATAAATTACATCCTGGTTTCAAATGCAGAACTCGCAGACATGTGCTATTAATAAGACACAAATATCATCTCTATGTGATGTCTTGACTGTTTCCATGCACAAAATAGACTGAGACGTAGTAGTGCATAAATAAGTGGAAAAATAAGTATGCATTTATTTATTTTTTTTAAAGTACGGTTTGGTTGGTTTGCATACTCTTTCCATTTTTGATGGATTAAGCAATTCTCTGTCACATCTCCAAAGTTTTAAACATTGTTTTAGAACCTAACCTTTGTTTAAACTACAGATGCACCAATCTACTTTTTATTACTTCCGATGCAGATACGAGTTTTGGTATCGGTCGATAACAATCTGATACAGAAAATTTTAAACATCATGTAAAATGAACAATAAAGCATAATGTTGCTAAGAGCACAGGTCATAGAATGAGATTGAATAGATCAACTTTTATTGATCGGGCACATTGTCACCAATACCCAATCTAGAATATTTATTTCAATATTATTAGAACAGTGTGTCTCTAGGCTAAATATGACTAATTTGGGCCCCATATTAGTCATATGTTTAAGTAAGATAAATGAAAACGTTGAGTTTTCTGCCACTTAACATTATAGGCTCTAGTTTGTTTGGATCTGTTTCATAAAATCCAAATAAAACACATTAAAGTTGGTGGTTGTTATGGGTCAATGTGCTAACTAATTAAATAATAAGTTCTTACTCTGATTTCTTCCCTCCTCAATATTGTCTTCCCATTTGAGATGATCCTTCACGACTTATTGTATTTATTTATGATAATCTCCTGTGGTTTTTTTCTTTTCCAGGAACTGGAGAAGAGCATTGATGGAGGACTTCCCAAACCGCGCTCCAGGAATGCAGCAGTGGACAGAAGACTGAGGCGGACACAGGACCGTTCGAGGACTCAGCCGGTCACCACAGAGGAAGTAGTCATAGCAGCTACGTGAGTCTGAGTCTGATGCTAAACACGCAGAATCTTGTTAAATGAAATCCAGCCGATCAAAAGCTGGAACAACATGAGTCCATCAACATCAGTCTGAGGACAAACAGCCATGTTCTCAGACCGCTGTTTGGCTGTATGCAATTAATAAATCATGTTTGAGTTCAACTAAAACCAACTTAATGTAACAGTTTGTCATCTAAGCTAATTAACATCCATGTTCAAGGTTTCATTTTCCTTTGACTTTCATTATTTTCAGATATGTTTAGTATTCACACCCTTTGACTCTTTTCCCCTTTATAAGCTCAAACTATTATGTTTTACTGGAATTTTATGTGATAGGCCAACACAAAGTCGTTCCTCAACGTGAATTGAAAGGAAAATACTTCAGTGTTGATCTTTTTGGTTACGTCTCTACAAACTTTCCACATCTAGACACTAAAATATCTGCAAAATATCCAAAGTTCAATCAGATTTGAAACACAAGATCTATGAAAATTAATTCTGTGTTCTTCCCAGTTTCTCTGTACAATTTGGATCTGGACTTTGACTAGACCATTGCAGCACATGATTGTTTTAATCTTAATCAGTCGTGTCCAAATTATAGCTGAAAATACTGATTGGTCACGTTTTTTATTTTTAATTAAAAAAGCAGAAATACTTAACAGCAAGAGAGTAAAGTCAAAAATTGTAGAATTAGAATTTTATCTTTTCTCAGGAATTCCAAATGATCTTAAATCACTTTTGTTTTATTTAGGTAGGTTAGTAGTTGGTAGGAAAGGCTTCAATCATATAAACAAATGTCTGCATCTACCACATGTAGACTGCAATTATGGTGCACAAATGATTCCATGAACCACTCTTTGGACACCCTGATCTAAAATGTTCCCTTGTGTCTTGTGTTGTACTTTAAGAGTTTTTGTCCCATTGCACCCGGTCCCAAGTATTTTGCATCTCATCCTGTATTATCCTTTGTTCAGCTCTGTTCATCTAATTTGCAATTCAATCATCCCCACAGCATGAAGGCCCCATCACCATGTAGGCAGTTGGGGTTTGTTCAGGGTTAGTCAATGAAAGTGTTGAGGGTGAATACAAATACATAGAATAATTTCAAACTTATTGTTTTGTTGGGGGTTTTTTTTATGTGAAACCATGCATCACTCTCTTAAAACATATGTTCTAATATGTTGGCTTTCCCATGAAATTCCAAAGAAACATATTAAAATGTGTGTTTATAATGTGGAAAAAAGCTGAATTTTCAACTTTTTACGCTTGGAAGTCACTGTAGTTCTATCATATTTAAATAATACATGCGTCATCTTTATATTTTCTCTACCACCTGTGTGTGTGTGCTGCCCCTGACCTAGTGACCCCTCTCAGACTGACCCGACATCTCTAGTGTGTGCTGATAGCTACACCCTAGTTTGCAGCAAAGCCCTCCCCTCTTACAGGTACACAAACTTGTGTGCACAAGCATGAGAGATTGAGTCATACTTAAATGTGTATGATTGTGACTGGCTCACTACATCATAACACCCTTCTCACATCTGGATGGCTCCATGCAGGATGCTCTGTATTATTTAGGTTTTGATGCCCTCCTGTGTTATGAGGGGAAATTGCATGATTATGTTAGAAATTGCACTTTGTCTGGCGTATATAACTCACTACGCTTGTGCAACAAACATATAAACTTGATTTGTGTTTGAACAGACCTGCAACATAATGCAGCATGCTGCTTACCTGCATGAGCTCAATTTCACATTATCCTCCCCTCAGCCTGCAGGCATCCCTACAGCAGAGCTCCACAGCCCGGCACCGAGCGCCGGCTTCTCAGGAGGCCCGAGGCTCAAAGCAGGCGTCTGCGATGGAAGGAAGAGTCGAGACGGCGGGTCAACACCCCGAGGAGCCGGACGTCTGCACCCTGAGCCTGGCGGAGAAGATGGCGCTGTTCAACCGACTCGCTCAGCCGGTGAGCAGAGTCACCCGAACCCGAGGAGACACCCGCCAGCGCCGAGCCAACGCTCGCTACCAGACGCAGCCCATCACCGTGGGAGACATGGAACAGGTGGGGAGGTCTCTCTAGTCACTGTTTGACTTGATTATACACCAAAATGTAGGTGGTAGGTTAAAAAGTTAACATATTTTTAAATATGTAATTATGTGTTGATGTAAGACATTATTTACAATTGCCAAGAGGTCTTAAAAGAGGCAAACCTAAAAAAAAAAATACAATTAAAATAAATTTTGTACTTTGGTTGTTTCATCCTAATTAAAGTATCACTTATTTTTATCCTTTATCCATGACTTGTCACTTTATTTGAAGTTTTTTAGAGTGTAGACTGGCTAAAACTAGGCAGTGGTTACAGAGAATTAAATAAAGTCACCTGACCTCAGTCTCTCTCTGTTCACATACTCACCATATTATGTTGCTTATTTGCTCCTAACTGTTTCGACCAAAGAGACTCTTTAACTTGTTTTTACTATCACTGTTACTGGTGTATAAAAAACTTCTGATAACAAACACTGCTTAGTCTGGTGGGACAAATGAAGCCTGGTGGCCCGCCAGGCTTACAATATACTGGGAGAAACCCTACTCACCCATAAGTCAAGTGTTTCAGCTAACTGCTTTTAACATTAATTTGTTCAATCATGGAAAGGATGTAGGTTTCAGACATTTCCTTTGCTTTGTCTGCTCTTGAGACTTTGGGTGAGATTTTTCAAAGTAACTTCAAGAGTGAAGATTTCTAACCACTTTAGGATTTACTGAACATCTTGAAAGCGCATTACATATGCAAGAGTGTAGGGCTGCAGGCCACTCTTCTGGTGGCTGATATACAGCCACTAACTGAGCCAAAGTTTTATGAGGTGCAAGAGCAGCCTGGGAGGTTTTAATTTTGGACAACGTGTTGCTCTGAGTGTGTGAGAGCAGTTGCTGTAAAAGAGGGTTTTACTATTTCAAAACAATGAATTGACATTTTAAACTTGTTGGCATCTTATGTTAGCACTTGGTTAGCTTTGTAAAACTGCTTAATCTTGGTGTGTTTCTTGGAGACTGTGGATCCTTGAATTAATGCTAAGATGTCCATGAAGTTTGCAAACCTTTTCAAATCCAGTATGCTCCGTGGCAGATGTTGAAAGCTCATGAAAATAAAACAACTTTGTTAAAACTCTATCCAATCTTCCCTTCATCTGCTTAAAGTTTCACCTTCTTGCAGCCCAAATCAGAATTGCCTCTACATACTGTAAAAAAAAAAAAAAAAAAAGGTCAACTTTTAAATTGGTGATCTGCTGACTTTCAAATCCATTTCTTTAGCTCTGGCTCTGCCAGTACACATTTGAGCAGTCAAATCTGTATTAATAACATTCAAAATACTTTTTTACCTACTTTCTGGAAAAATAATAATAAAAGGTATTTTGATCACTTTGGACAATTCAAATTTCCTGTAAGACAAATCTTAGGAAACTCCTCTTATTCTTAGGCTATGTTTCACTGGCTTGTTCAATTTAACTACTAGGATTGAGACGATTATGTTTTTTTTTTATTGTTTTCTTGTTTTATCTTAACAGTTCTCTTGTAAATGAGATTTTTGAAGTTTGATCTCGGCGGGACAACCTGCATAAATAAACGTCAAATAAATAATAAATGTGGAGTAAGACACTGATTTTTCTCAAAAGAAGTAGATTACAGATTTGTCAAGTGTTGTACAATGAGCAAGAGATGCAAAAAGATGCAACAAACCCCTCTTTGTGCATTACTTTTTATCAATATTGAGTTTAAAAAGCGGTGTTGTAGCATGTGGCTGTTTCTGCTATAGGAGCTCTCAGATTCAGACATCACAGACGATGAACAGGAGCTGTGCGACAGCCCAGTTGAACAACTCCAAGTAAGAGTCCCCTGAACAGTCGGTGCGTTTGCATCAGAGGACGACACGTTCTCTAGTCAGAAATGACCGCGCGTTGTCTTTCGCCCATCCGCGTTGCGGTGATTGCATCAGGAATGTGCGCCGCATGGCCCCGCTTCTGATAAAGTACCCACTCGGTGCTCATCATTGCCTGTAATACGGTAAAGCATTGCCGGTATCTGCATGGATGTTCCTGTCAAATGTAGTTTATCACCAGGAAGGGAGAGGGACCTTTGTGGTGGAGGGAGAAGCGAGAAAAGTTTACCTGGAAGCAACGTCAGGGAGAAAAAGGAAATAAATTTAAAAAAGAAAAACGGATTTCTCACCGTTATGGTTTCTTGGTTCTGTTTTTTCTCTTTCTGCAGGTTTAGAGGCAGACTTCCAGAGCTTTAACTTGTGTTCTTTCCATCTCCTTTCATTTTAAATATTTTCCCCACCCTTTCTCCTTTCTATTTTGTCTCTTTTGACATAAATACAAAGAAATTTCTAACAAAGATTTACATGTACAGTTAAAACTACATATTTACATACACAGAGTCACAAATATTCAAACATTTTCTCACGGTCTGAAGTTAAATCGGACCAAAGTTTTCTTGCTTTAGCTTAATTAGAATTACCAAAATTATTTCTACTGGCTAAATGTCAGAAAAGTTGTTAAACAACAAAGTGTTTCATGTGTTCCTCCAGTTAACTTCTGATAGTTGATCTCTCAGAAGTTTTTATAAGGAAACCCAAAAGGTTTGACCCCAGTGATAGTTTAAGACGGTTAACTGATACCGACCAAATTTATTTTAACTTTTGAATTCAATGAAAGTTTTTAAAAAATTCTAAAAAATGTCCTCTCCAGAATGGAAATAATTTTGGTAATTCTAGTGAAGCTGAATAAAATGACGGTTTGGTCTAATTTAACTTAAGTGAGAAAAAAGTAATTTTTTTCAGTGTATGTAAATATCTGATTTCAGTTGTATATATATAATGTAATGGACACTGGAAATGTCCAATGAATTTCTAATGTAAAGGACAGAGATGAAAAAGGGAGAAATATGGGGAAAAGGTTTAAAGGAAATGGGAATGGAGGAGAGAAAACAAGTCATTTGCATCTAAACCTACAGAAAGAGAGAAAAAAACGGATTTCTATTAGTCTCTACAAATGTTTCCTGTTGAATCTCTTATTGGCTGTTGGGTTTGTGGTATGATTTTTGAATGCATTAGTGAAGTGTGATGTTGTGCTGGAGCTAAATGCATTGTGTGGAGGGAGATGGCATGTGATGTGCAGGACAGGCTGCCCTTTGATGCTCAGGAAGTGCAGTGAGTCAGTCCGGCTGTGATTAGTCAGCGTGATTCTCCTCAGCTGCCTGAGTGTGCACTATTCTCAAGCTCTCTTTTCAGCTATTTTAGCAAAACTGACCCACATCTTGGTGTGCTTTCTTTCATCTCTTTCCACTCCACCTGCTTTGACAGCTTCAGAACGGTGCAGGAGTTCTGTACGGAGCCACTTCGTCCTCCTCCGCTCCCAGACCCGGAGCCACCTTCTCCTCGGACCACGCCGGAGACATCCACATAGCGAGCGCCGCCGTCCGGGCCGAGCCCAACCCAACCACGAGGTCGCCGGACGCCTCAGACCTCCGCATGGACACGGAGCTACTCTCTGATCGGGGGAGCGACACGATGGACCTGAAGGTGGGGAAGAGGAGGCTGCCCTCTCCGGAGACAGCAGTCAGACAGGTGGCTTTGCCCCAGCCGCACACTGGGAGGGAGAGATGGTGGGAGGAAGAAGAAGAACAGGAGGAGGAGGAGCAGGAGCAGTGCTGGCGTCCCAGAGGCGGGGACAGCTCAGAGAGCCACAAGGTCCAGGACAAAGAAGAGCAGAGGCGGCATCCAAGAGAGGAAAGACGACACGCAGACAGCCACAGGATCAGAGCCGTCAGTGGAGGTAAGAACAACTCAGACTTTGGTTTCTCCTCATGCTTACTGTGACACACCCTCTGACTTTTTTAAAGTTGCGCTAAGAAAACTATAGGATGGATCCCCTACCTGACCAATTACATTTTGCAAGAAATGTTATAAACTTGTTACTTTTTACAGAGATCAAACAAAGGTTTTGCTAAGAATTTGCCTTGGAATGCACTGATTTGAAACAGTTCATGAAACTTACATTTAAGTGGACATAAGACCATTGCTGTCTGTATGACTTGAGGGCTGAGAGCCAATCAAATGTTAACATTAGAATTTAACTTCATTTACACAAAAAGACACAACATAAAACTATCAAACTTTAAAAATGATAATCGCCAAAATTTGTTTTGTGGCTTGTTTAATGTGGGAAGTAAGCATCATACTTGTTTCAGTTTTTATTTACATTAGTTCAGAGGCCTCAAAATGTAGGTGGAGAATGTTTTTCTTTTTTTTTTATTTATTTTTAATATCTGCAGAAAATGCCTGTGTTCAACGCAGTTCTTTCTATTGTAATTGAAATGGCGTGTTTAAATAGATCATATCCAGCTCTAAACAGTGAAATTCATCATTCTGATGTAGCTTTCTTTGTGCAGTTATTTTTAAGGTACCATTTACATAAACATGGAAGTTTTCCTAAACAGAGATTTTTCTGCAGTTGGCACCTCCAGGTCACATTTAAACACTGTATGGATGTTTGTTACTCCACAAAACAAAATAGAGATTTTTGAACATTTGTGGTGTACAAGTCTTGCTTGGAAGGAAACCTTATGGTGGAGTCAAGGTAAAGGTAATTTTATTTATATAGCACATTTTAAGCAACAAGGCAATACAATGTGCTTTACAGGAATTTAAAGGAAATACAAACAAGATAACAAACCAAAAGAGAGAGCAAATGAAGAAAAAGCTAATAATGTTGATCCAAAATAAATAAACTAGATACTCCTATTCAGGGTTGCTAGATAAATATAAGTAAGTAAATATAAGTATCTAAGATACAGATATTGACCTGTATCTTAGAGCATGGACTCCCAGATTTATATATATAAAAAAATTTAAATAAACAATATCTAAAATAGCGTAGCCATGGCCCATTCAAGCACTGGTTTACATTTCAGTCAGCAGTCAGCCTTGTCTTTTCCCAATCACACTTCCAGTGTGTATTTGGGAAAAAGAAAAAACTTTACTTTCAGACTGTGGTTTCCAGGCTTCCTTCACGTCAAAGCAGCCGTCACTTTAAGTCAAACACTTCAGGGTCTTGATGCAGCCTGTCAGGTTACAAAAACAGAAGTTGGTTAAGCAGCCCGTCTGTCAGAGTTGCTCAGGTTGTACTTAGAGGGGAAAATCTCAGGGTTTCTACAACGTGGGACGTTTGATTACAGTTGTGGCAGAAACATGAAATCCAGTTAGCTGTGCCTCTGCTTCTTCAAATACTGTTTGGTTTTTTTTTTATTATTATTTTTATGTTGGCTATTTCCATGGTGTGATTTTCAACATTGCTGTGCTTTCAATTTATTGATCCTGCTTCCTCTGTGCGTGTGTGTGTGTGGGTGTGTCCGTCCTTGTGCGTCTGCTGTCACAGAGCGCCCAGACTCCACCACAGTAACATCCAGAGACGGATTCGGGTCGGCCGTAGCCGAGCCTCAGTCCCCAGCACGAGGCCAGTCGGTCGGCCCGGTCCAGCTTGATCCGGAGGAAGAGATGGCCGATGTGACGATTGGCCGACACATGTCCATTAGAGAGAGGTAAGAGCAGCAGGGAGGTCAGAGTTGAAATTTTGTAGATGGAAATCCTTTTTATTCTTTCAGTTGTTGTGGATAAAATGTATACTTTTTGTTAGTTTCTCATATTATGAATACATTTCTTTGCTTTCCATGCAATTAACTTAAACACAGGAACGGCACATGTTTATGTAAGTCTAGTTATGTCACATTGAGGCTCAGCCTGCTGGTTAGAGGATGGGCAAAGATAAACAGTCAAGCTCTAAATTGATTGATGACATAACAGAACAACATGCTAAGATCTGTGTGGTGTCTGCCCGTTATTACACATTTCACCCACTCTGACCACTTCAGGACCTGCTTGGCTCACCCACTCTTCCAAAGCAGTCAGTTAGTGATGACAGAGTCAGGGCTACTCACTTCCTGTTGTTGGCATTGATTTGGATGTCTGGGGACAGAACAGGATGTGTCCTCTGTGTCTGGAACAGAGCGCTTGTTGTGAGGGGCATGCTGCCTTCTCTGTGCTCCAAGTTAAAACTCCTCCTATTTCAATTAATCCAAAATAATACAACTTCTGTCATTCACTTTTTTTTTTTACACAAATCATGCAGTGTCCTCCTGGTGCAGATATTTAGGTTTGTTTGCGACGTACTAGGCATCGGCCGCTATATTGTCCTTATAGTATGATAACCTTAGTAGACATCACCATGGTTTCACGCTACTTACACAAGAAGTTAACATACAGAACATAACATGCAATGAACATATCGCCTTGAAAAGCAGATTAAAAACAATAAATACCTTTTCTTTGTTAAGCTCATGTGTCTGTTTAATTTTTTAGCAGAATAAAATTTGTTTTGAATTGAAAATTATGTTTTTATGTGGTTTTTGAATAAGTGTTAATTTAATTGCAGATGGTGCTATTAACTTTACTAAAAATGTTCACCAAATTACACAACTAGTAATAATACAGCAGTCATAATGCTTAAGTCAGTAGTTCAGTTTCCAATGTTAAAGTTGACTCAAACGTTTTGGATTAGTAGGTTATGTTTTTAAATTGTAAACATAATTAATATAATAATCCTAAACAGTTTGTTAGAACGTCCTAAATTTAACTGATTGAAATTAGCAGAAACTGTATTTGTTTCCAATTAATCAGTTTAAAAGTGAGCCAAGAGCTGTGCTACGAAGCTGTTTTCAAAGCTTACCAGGCTGCAGTGAGCTAAAGTGGCAGATTTTAAATAAAAGTGGATCTTTTGAACCCAACTAGCATACTGCAGAACATGGTGTGTGTGGGCTGTTAATTCATATTAACAGTGCCTCTTGTTCCTCCGCACTGTGTCCCTCTACCCCCTCAGAGTCGCCTTGTTAAAGAAGAGCGGCGAGAAAGACTGGAGGAACAGGATCAATAGGAAGCAGGATGTGGCGACGGTTGCCAAGGGCGAGCAGCAAGCTCAGCTCTGGGAGGCAGAGCAGAGCTTCGGGAAGAAGGTAACCGCCTCACTGCTGAGTTAGCGCTTCAGAGACATCATATGGGTCGTCTGGTTTAATGCTGGAGAAACTGTATCCTGTTGATGCACCGTTATTGCAGCAGTGACATTTAGAGTCGGTGTGCACCACATCGACTCTAAATTCATCAGCCTGTATTAACTGGTCATTAACAAAGATTTAAAGAGATTCTTCAGCGTTTGCTGCCGACATGTTGAGAACTTTAGAATCAAAGAAATATCACTGGCCATTAAATAAAGGTTTATGTAAATTAAACTGGCAATGTCATGTGGTAATAATTTGAATATCTCTAAACAGAGAGGTTGTGTATTGTCTATGTCTGTCTTTCTTCTTCTCTGTTTTATACGGCTGGTAGATGTTTTGTTGTTCTTGTATCAAAATCTGATCACTGATTTCCATTCAAGACAACAAATGATCTAATATCTAGAGGATTTTATGACAGGCTCTCATTTGATAAGTATGGAACTCTATTGGTGTGCAAACTGAAATGAAAACAAATTGAATATGAAGTTGTCATTTGAGCATGAACAATTCCTTAAACTTTCTAACAGCACATGCTGAAATAATCGAACTTTTTGAAATAAGAAATTAGGCAAATGTAAAATATTATTTATGTGTAATTCTCAACCCAGAACTGCCAAGTGCCCTAAAAACTTTGGGCCAAATTATGAAAGGAAAATAACATCCTCTTCCTAGGATTGAGACCAGCATGGTAAACATGTAAACGTACCAATAAAAAGTATGCTTTAAGCCTCAAATGTTGCTGTGAAAACTCTTGGACTACCTGTTGTGTGATGCTAATATCCAGCTGTCCTGATGAATGTAGCCTTTGTATTCTCTCTTGCGTAACTTTCTCTTTTTTGCCCTCTGAGCTGCATGTTGCCTGTAATCTGTCAATGTCTCGCTCCGGTCTGCATGTCTTTCACCTTTTTAAAAAAATAAATAAATAAAAGCAGATTTCTGTCCCTGCATGCTTCCTGTTTTTCTGTTTCTCCACCACTGGCGTGTTTTTGAAGGGAGGTTTTAGGATGGGCGCAGCACATGTACCTCTCTGTTTAGACATATTCTCTGTGGCTTCTTTGGAGCAACTGTTGTTGTTTCCAGCTGCTTATCAGAGCTTAGCCAGCTCCACCTGGCACAGACTGAATTTTTTTTTATTATTATTTCTTAGCTGACTTAAGGTCAAGTTTTGATTCCTGTGTGTGCATGATGTCAGACACTCCGGGGAAAACATTTCCCAAATTTAACAAATGGCCTAATTTTTAAATTGGGGACAGATGAGTGAATAGATGGAGGTTAAATGAAGGCTAACAGGAAGTACAGTCGGTCTTGTTTCCTATCCTCCTGTTTATCCAGACCAGTGGATGTCCTTCATGTTTCCTGTGTTAGAACAAAAAACAAAAGTAGAGATGAGATTGACAGAAAAGAAGCAGTCAAGCAAGACTTAAAAGAATTTAAGGATTTTGATCTACCTATGAAGAAGTGCATGGCACGGCATGAGAGCTTTCAGAAAATGTCCCTTTTCTTCGGCTGCCTGTCTGCAGGACGATGATTCTCTGATGATGGCTGAGGACGTCTCTATGTCCATTT
The DNA here is from genome assembly GCA_903067065.1 of Brachyrhaphis terrabensis. Classification (NCBI taxonomy): domain Eukaryota; kingdom Metazoa; phylum Chordata; class Actinopteri; order Cyprinodontiformes; family Poeciliidae; genus Brachyrhaphis; species Brachyrhaphis terrabensis. The sequence goes on from CAEGAG010248282.1 coordinate 55,510, forward strand.
CGTTTCTGGTAAGGCCAGTGTGTAAGAACTTTGTGGCCAAAGCACTCTGCGGTGAGGTTCATCAGCCTGTTCTGATCAGAACAGTGATTAAAATTTACAAAACTCTTGTTTTCCTGCCGATAAAAACACAACCTGGTGTAGCAGAAGTCCAGCCTGCAGAGTGTGTGTAACTGGTGGTGGTACCGTTTGATTCTGGGTTGGTTCCTTTTATTACAGTTGACATTTTTCTCACTTTGGGTTCATCATTGCACTGTCTGGTGAGTTTGGCGTTTGTCACACACACAGTCCTATCAATGACTAATGGTTAACATTTTGATCTGACATTTTTTTATCCATACATTCATAATTAATTTTCAAATCAGACATGTGTGTCTCATTGCAGGGGGTCATATAATCAATCATTTTTAGCTATGTAGCTTGAATTAGCCCCACTTGAGAAATTAATTGATTTAAAAAGTCACTTAACCTGACTTTCTTTATTTTTGGTCAATTAATAAAACTATAACATATGTGAAGATGAAAATGTTTTTATATAAAAAATTGTTGGGAAAACTGGAATATGTCTCATACAACTTTAAAAATTTGGTTTATATAAATATGCATGATGGGATTTCTTTCTTTTGTCACCAGTAGTGATGTAATTTATGATTACATCATGGTGTTAGCTAGATTAGCCTACAGCGTCCAAGCATTGCATTGTCTAAAACCATCATAGCTTTGTTTGATATCTGAATTGACACAGAAACCTAGTCTGTCTGCTTCCATTGATGTTTTCACACTCAGCAGTTTGCTGAAGTGCTGGGCTAATGTTAGCATGTTTTACTTGGCATTTTCATAGGACTGTAAATTGTCTTGTAACCTATTTCAATTCAGTTTCGGTTTATCAGATAGAAGTTGTAGCAAAGGCTGTTTTCCTGCTTCATTAACTTTACACTTTGCTTTGAGCATTATAAAATTTAACAGCCATTCCTTCAGCTGCTCTCATTTAAATTGGCTCCACAAATCAACTTCAGCACTTCTAGTTGAGGGGAGCTGCTGGGAAAATCCAGCAGTGGTCCCACAGTGGGCACTGAGCTGCTTCAAGTTGTTTTAATTGGAGCTCCGATCCCAATCATTTTTAAAAAGCCTCTCTAATGGATATTAGTATCTTTTTTATTCCACATGGAATTGTATATATATGTAAATGTCAAACTCTAGAAATAAGGAAAGCTACTTTTAAAAACAATTTCTTGCTGGAGGCCTTTATCAGACTTGATTTCCTGGCTAACATGACCCCAATCAGGATACAGAGCTGCACTCATCAGCTGTATTTTCCTGCTATAGCATGTATTTCCTCTTTCTGCGCCTGCTGCAGGAGCCTGTCCTTCCTGCTGCTTCCTCTCCTCCTCCTGATCCTCCTTTCCATACTTCCCTTGACGACATGGACAGCCAGGTAGGAAATCCCAGCAGGGATTTTTAGTCTTGCTTGCTTGTTGGCCTGCCTGCTGCCCACATACCTGATCAAACCACTGTAAGCCGTACACACATGCCTGTACCAATACATGAACAGCTTACAGAGAAAATAATCAGATTCCCACTGATTATCTGGTTCTGCTCAGTCATGCCAACTGCTGTCATAGACAAAAAGGTATTTTCACAGCAAAAACACAAAATCTTACCAAGTATTTTAATGCAAATATTTTTGGTACACTTGAAATAAGACAAAACTAATTGTAAGTTAGTTTTGTCTTATTTCAAGTGTCCTAAGATACATGCAGTAAAAATGACTTTGAAAGATTTAGTGTTTGCAGCGTTTTGCTAAAGCACATAATGGTCATTTTGTCCTGCTGCCATTTTATCCCATCTACTGGTGACTCCACTGCTCATCATTGCGAATTCAGCATCACAGCCCCTGCAGCTTGCGCTTCTTATGCAGCTTTTAGGTATTTGGTCCCATATTTCCATCCTCATCTGTTAATTTCGTCCTCTCCCATCCATCCATTCATCCATCCATCCATCCGTCCATCCATGTGATTGAAGGCCACCAGATCACCCAGACCCTTGCAGGTGGATGACAGACACCCATGGAGAAGGAAGGTGACCCTGTCAGAAATAAAGTTGTAGAGTTTGTGCAACTGTTGAGTTTTCTCACTTTACAATAAAATTATGCAAACACAAAATATCCCCATTAGGTGACCAATGGGAGAGGTTCTGTGATGCTGTTTTGCTGCTTTTATTACTTAAAACTTGTTAGTGGCCTCAGCCAGAAACTGAAACCAGATTCATCACCAGGTGTTCAACATCTTGTAAAACTGATATTCTGTAGAGCCACAGCAGTTTGCTTCATTTGTGTATTCAATCATTTTATTTACACAGCTGATTTCAGACTATTTTTTTAAACCAAAATTAGTTTGCATTTATTTATCTATTTTTTATCTCCTTTGCATTGTGCGATTTTTGAATGTGATTATATATGTGACTATTTTTTCTATTCTGATGACTTTTTATGAAGGAAAGTGAAAACAAAAAATCTTAAAGTCAGATTTGAATAAATTGAATTAAAAAGAGAGAGAGAAAAAGAGAAAAAATTTGACTATTGTTATTGAGGTATTTAAAAAAGATTGACCACCCTTATAATTTTCCTATGAATTATTTCCAAATCAAGGTCAGATTATTCTACTGCAATAAAATATTTTTCTTTCTACTCATCTTTGCCAGGAGTGCTAATCAATGTGTATTTGGTTCCTCTGAGAACAAGTACAGTGAGAGAGGGTTTAATACTGTTGGAGACGATATTAAATATCAATATAAGACAAAGCTTCGGTTCCTGTTTATTGGGTTCAATTTGATACACCAATGACAGCACTAATGGAGCTTACATTTTGCTGCATGCAGCCGATATGGGCTGCATTCATGTATCATTTGTGCCGAGTTCATCCGATTCTCCTGTCTTTTCCTCAGAGAACAGCAGATGCTGAGATGGAGAGCCAGAGCCTGGAGGCTCACATGTCCATCCAGGAGAGGAAGCAGCTGATTGAGGCGCAGGAGGAGGCCTGGAAGACCAAAGGTCACGGAGCTGCCAATGACTCCACCCAGTTCACTGTGGCTGCACGGATGGTGAAGAAAGGTCAGAGGGCAAGCTAAACATCTCTATAAATCTGTTTTTACAGTTTGTCATATTCAACAATGCAGATGATGGAAGTATCTGATTCCAGGTTTGATCTTATCTGTTCCTGTAGGACTGGCCTCTCCCTCTGCTCTCCACTCTCCCCTCCACTCCAAATCAAAGAACTGTCTGGCTGTCTCCAAACCGCAGGAAGGTCAGTCTGACTTTTATTATAACAAACACTTATTTCAGTTTTTGCTCTTCACCTCAAGCCTCTGATTACCTGTTATGTAACACTAGATGTGTTTCCATTACAAATGAGCAAAAAACTTTGTTACATTCCAGTAACGTTGAAAAACACAATTTTGCAATTGCAGTGTTTCCATTAATTCTTCATTAAATAAATAATTGAGATAAATAACAGTAACAACCTGACTTTCACCTCAACTAGTGCTTAGTATGGAGCCTTTTACTTTCTGGAAAAACATCAGATTTCCAGCCAATTTCTTGGTGCATGTCTGATTGAAATAGTTTTTTATGCTGGTGTTAATTGATTGTTTTGTTCTTTTTCAAAAGACGTGGAGGAATTCCCAGGTTTATTCCCCTTTTTTCTATTTTCCATCATTATTCAAATTACAAATGTCACCAACACAACCAAGAAGTTTCTATTGGCTCTGGAAGTCCAATAGAAACCAGCCTATTGGATGGTTTTCACCTCAATGAATGTGCATGACCCTAAAGTACAGAACGGCTGCAGGAAACATTTCAAACACTCAGATCAACATACTGTCCATCGTGCTTAGTGATTGTCTGAAGTCTACATGTACATATTGCTGCATTTCGCAAGAAGTATGTAACGTGTGTTTGTGTGTGAGCAGCGATTAAGGCTGTTCCAGATCTGAACCTGGAATCGGACGTAAAGCTAGAGAAGCTCGAGTCGTTCCTTGGAAAGATCAACAGTAAAGGTACGTCCTATTCTAAACTCAGGTTAACAAACTGTTAGGAAGAAGCATGGAGAAAAAAATTACACTTGTCAAAAGTGTTGATGGGTAGTAATTGTGCAGTTTTTTAAAATAAAAATTTGAATTTTGTTGATGTGATATTTAAGGACGCACTGATCCCTTTTTTTCACTTCCGATACCAATATCTGAGATTTAGTATCAGCCGATTCCAATCCAGAAACTTAAAGCTGAATTGACTGAAAACATTTCTTTTTGAAACACAGGCATAAATGTTCTGAATTACACATTTATTTGCTAACTCTGAACAGCACATTTAAATACACCAATAGCTTCACAAGCTTGGTCAAACATATAAAAACATTAATTTGTTCATTTAAGAGTAGAACAGCCAATTTAAAGTAAATAATGAAGAAACTGACAAAAAAAACAATATGGTGACTATTTTGGTCAAATATGTAAAAGAAATAGCAATAAACCTTCTTTAAATGGTTCAGAAAGTACAAGTAGGAATTCTAATTATAATCTAAACACAAAGCATAGAATTAGACTGAACAGATTCGCTCTATGGACATTGTCACAGATACCAGATCTAGAATTTTTGATATCGGTACCAATACAGATATTGATGTCTGGTGGTCTTTAGAGCCACACAAGTGAAAACGTACGGGTGTGTTGTCTCTCCTCAGTGCCTGGACTGCCAGAGGCGACCATCTCTGTGACTGAGAAGAAAGTGAAGGAAGTGATGACCGTGGAAGATGAAGCTTTTTCCAAGTTCTACCGCCACATGGACGAACTTCCTGGCAGCACCAACAGGGTGGAGATAGACGATGACTTTGATGCCATTTTTGACCCAGAGGTGCCAAAGTAAGCTTCGACTGTCAGGAGACCTAGCTTTAAAAAGAAAAAATAATAATAAATACTTTGACCTTACTTTGATCTTTCATCTCGGTCTTTCCAGATTGACTTCGGCGATGGTGCAGCACAAGAGGGCGATGCGGCCGAACCGCAACGTTCAGTCGTCGAGGAACCCGCTGAAGAAGCTGGCAGCCAGAGAGGACATCAGACACGAGTACACAGAGCAGAGACTCAACATCGGCCTGCTGGAGAGCAAAAGGATGAAGGTGGAGAAGAGTGAGTAAGGAGGGATTACATATCTACTTTTTCTTTAACTGAAGCTCTTTTATTTGAAAGGAGAAACGTCTAGTGTGTATGTTTGGTTTATTTTCCTGTGGTGTATTAGTAAAAACTAGCATTCACCTAGTTTGCCTGCCAATTCCTGTTTGGCAAACAGGAATTTCAAAACAACTTAAATCATGTTGGAGTTTTTCTCCTCTTGTTACTTTTTTGTTGCATAATCTGCAATATTTCTGTGGATGAAATGAGCTACAAATGTCTTGTTCTACTATACAGTCCTCCACTACTGCATGTTTGACATGTATGGGGGAAAACAAATGAGTGAACATGCAATGTTTGCTTTACGTTCATTTTGACCTATTAATGATTCATTTGAACTGTTCTTGTTTTCATAAAATTTTAAAAACAATAATTTGTTTTGGGGATTTTCTTTAATCCACCATCAGAGGAGAGTTGCTGAACTCAGGTACACAATCATATTTAATAAATTAGAATATAATTGAAGACTCGGTTTATTTCAGTAACTTTGTTCATTATGAGAAACACACAGATTAATGCATACATTTTATGTTTTTAAGCCTTTTTTCTGTTATAAGTTTCTATTTTCAGTGAATAAAAACGTGAATTTAAGATTACAGTAAAGCATCAGACGAATAATATTACAAAAATGTGGAGTAAAGAAAAATGTCTCAAACATTCTTGTTTCTTTTCCTCCAAAATGTACTTTTATTGTGATGGCCCCATCCAATTGTATATTTTGAATTATCATATATGACTATACATTAATTGGACATAACATCATAATCACTGTCAGATGAAGTGAATGACACTAAAGCTGCTTCTTCGTTCTACTTTGCCACATTCAGATTGACACCCTTCCAGATAAACTCTATTCACTGATGGTTGTGGCGTCTTTCTTTTCTGCTTTTCTTATAAAGCAGAAAAGTGATTCAGGAATAGTTTGTAATCAGCATTAGTTCTGTGCTCATCTTTGCTGGTTGTGCTCTCTGTAGTGAACAAGAACTCTGGGTTTTCTGAAGTGGCTCTGGCCGGTTTGGCGAGCAAGGAGAACTTCAGCAGCGTCAGCCTGCGCAGTGTCAGCGTCTCCGAGCAGACGTCCAACAACAGCGCCGTGCCGTACAAGAAGCTCATGCTGCTTCAGGTCAAAGGTCAGTCTGCTCTGAATTTACAAAAAAAAACCTGCGGTGATGACATCTGCTTGATGTAATTCTCAAGTTTAGAATAGTCTGGAGAAGTGAAAACAAGGCATTTGATCTCAGCAGGTCTGGAAAAGCGCTGGGAATAAAACAAGTGGATAACAAGAGAAAAACATTTTAGGATTGTATTTCTTATCCAACTGTCTAACAGTTGTATGTCTACCTAGAAATCCATCCTTCCATTTGTTCATCTCATTGGTCAACATTAATCTATCTAGAAACAACCAATCAGGTTCAGGAGAAGGGTCCACTCACCTCTCTTCCTCTGCGATGCAGCTTCTTTCCGACAGCAGCCTGTTATGGATACTAAGGCTAACTAGCATAGCCACCGATGACGTCAGATGACATTTTCCTGTAGCTGAGTTGTTTCTCTGCAAGTAGCATATTTAGCGTTCATGAGACTGATTAATAGCACTCTGGTTGTTAGTCATTGGGAGCAGTGCATTTCTTCAGATGGCATTAGCAGCACAGGGAGGAGGTGGATTAGCTCGGTCACTGAAACAACAGTGACAGTTTTAATAAATATAGAAACATATTTTTTATAGAAGCTTTAAGAATATATCTGAAACCTAACTGCTAATATCCCTTTTGGATATCATTTCATAAGTCTGTCACATTGAAAACTTTGAAGGCTTATTAAGGCTTACTGATTTAGCGGCAGCAGTTAAATTTACTTGTGTAAGAGAATGGAAAAATAAAGGCCCTCTGATTCAGTCGAAGCCTGAAGGATGCTGCTTCCTGGGTGTCCTCTGTTGATGACATCTAAAAGGAGAGACGGGATTCGCTCTATTTTGGCGTCTCTCTTTTATCTCCCTTACACATATGTTGGCAACAGCTGTGGCTCTAAATCATTCTCCCCAGGTCACCTCACGCCATCCTGGGCTGATCTGCTCCTCTGAACCCCCACTGCCCATAATCCAAAGCAAATCCAATGCAGCAGGGGCTCTGCTTTATGTTATCTGTCCCCAGCCGAACAGTGGTAGGATTCACAGGCTCAAATTTGGACCACAGCCTCTGCTGACGTCCACTAGCTGGAAGTCCAAAAGGTTTTAGCGCCTTAGATGATCATTAGACAGATATATTTACCGTGTCAACTTCATCACAGCGAGCACAATTTAGGTCTGATGACTCTCGTATGATAATCCAGGCGGTGATGAGCAATGAGCAGAGTAGCCACTGATAATCCACCTGTGTGTGTGCATGTGTTTGTGTGAAAACAGGCCGACGGCATGTCCAGGTCCGCCTGGTGGAGCCCAGAGCTTCCTCTCTGAACAGCGGAGACTGTTTCTTGCTCGTCACCCCGCACCACTGCTTCATCTGGATCGGAGAGTTCGCCAACGTCATCGAGAAAAGCAAAGTATGGAACCGGAATGTGAAGCGGCATAGAGATCAGTCTGTTGAGCTTCGATTGCTGTTTTTTCTCCTTTGAGGCAATATCAATCATCTTTGCATTTTGGTTTTCCTGAAAGGCGTCAGAATTGGCCAACTTCATCCAGACTAAGAGAGACCTGGGCTGCCGGGCAGACTACGTCCAGATGATAGACGAAGTCGCCGGCGCACACAGCCATGCAGTCCAGGAGTTCTGGAAGTGTCTCGGAGGACAGTCGAGTTATCAGTGTGAGCTTTGGATTAAACTGTCAAATTCCAATTCAAAGCCACAGTTCTCCACTCTGTCAGTGTCTACTAAATTTTCCGCACAGTTCTGGGCAAAGGAACATGGTGGACAAGCAAAACAACTGAATTATAAACCTGGTGGACCAGCAGGCTTTATTTGCATCCCTACCAGTCTGAGCATTGTATGTCTATTTATTATAGGTGTTCTTGCAGTGATGGCAAAGACGAGCTAAAGAGAAGTCTTTGGTGAAATGACTGGAAGCACAAAGACAACATAATATGATCAGTGTATATATAGGAGCACTGAGGTCAACTCTGTAATCACTGCCTGTCTTTACCTTTCTACAAGCTAACAACTGCAACAAATAAAGTGACAACTCGGGGGTAAAAGATAAAAAAGTTTTGGACACTTTAATTTGGATAAAAAAACTGAAGCACAAAAAATTATTTTAATTGTATTTCTTTTATGTTTGCCCTTTTTAAGACTTTGTAGTTGGTGTTTAGGGATTATAAATCATATTCTCCAATAACACATAGTGATATTTACAAATTTTCTGTCAACTTTAAACATTTTTTAACTCAAAACTGCAGTTGGCTTCTGCATGACTGCTCTAGCACCCCTACCATCAGGCCTTAGCATGTTTTCCTGTGGAAACTCTGTGTTGCATGCGGTTTGTCGACCCTAGAGTTCAGAGAATATGGAGTACAGTGGGGACGCGGCGCAGGGATAAATGCTACAGAAGTTGTCGGCCTGGTTCCACGTCTGCTTCTGTGCAGAATGTACCCAAACATAACATAAGTTTGTCCAGAAGAACGCTCAGTGATGAAACGCCAGCTGAATCCCTCTTTGTGTTCTTGTAGCAGCAGGAACTCCAGATGAAGACGAGCTGTATGAAGCCGCCATCGTGGAGACAAACTGCATCTACCGCCTGATGGGTGACAAGCTGGTTCCAGACGACGACTTCTGGGCCAGAATTCCCCGCTGTACACTCCTCAACCCCAAAGAGGTTAGATTACCATTAGAATCAGAACAAATATAGTATTAATTCAGACAGGGTCTCAAGTGAGGTCCTACAGTTTTAGGGTCACAATGCAGACCTCATCCTGTCTGTTCTTCTGATTATTGTGCAGGTCTTGGTGTTTGACTTTGGCAGTGAGATGTATATCTGGCATGGGAAGGAAGTGACTCTGGCGCAGAGGAAGGTTGCTTTCCAGCTGGCCAAGCATCTCTGGAATGGCACCTTCGACTACACAAACTGTGACATCAACCCACTGGACCCAGGAGAGTGTAACCCACTCATCCCAAAGTATGGAAACACACTTTAACATTTCCAAACCTATACACCATCTCCTGTACACCATTCACTGTTTCAAGGAAGTATGCGAAATTGACTTTTTAGAGCTTTATATCACAATATAATGTTTATTCTATCATTAAACACATACGTGGTCCCATTGCTTTGACCCATTAATGCATGTTTGACTGATCCTTGGCTATCCTCTGGCAACCATTTGGGGAGCCCAGCTGAGCTCCCACCTACAGAGCAGAAAGTAGAATGCTTTAGATGAGGGTAGGTCAAACTAAACCCACCTGAGAATCAGATGATCCGATATGAATGAGCTGAAGCTAATTTGAGAAGAATGGGCAAAAGTGACTCTAGATCTCCAAAGAGGGTGAAGACATACACCAAAAGATTTGATTCTGTAATTGGATGGATGGATGTAAAGATGCACAGATGCTGGCTGTAGTATTGACTCTTGGGGATGGAATACAAATGGATGCCACATTTATTAGATTTTTCTTGCTAAAATATTGTGAACTATATATATTTTCCTTCTTATGCTTTACAAATGTGCTGTATTTCTTGTTTTTGGATCCAAATTTCCAACAAGACACACTAAAGTTTGTGGATGTAAAAGTGTCAGAAGTTTTAAAAAGCTTAATATTAATGACTAAAATCTGGGCCTTGTCATAATCTGTGTGTGTAGAAAAGGCCAGGGCCGGCCCGACTGGGCAGTGTTTGGCCGCCTGACTCAACACAATGAGACCACCCTGTTCAAGGAGAAGTTTCAGGACTGGAGTGACTCCAGGAAGACGCCCAGTCCCAGCACAACAAACGACGACATTGCGGACCACAAGGTATCACATTCAGAGCATCTGATGTTCTCCTGTTCATCAGCAAGTCTGCATATAAACTGTCTTCTCACCTTTTCCTGCATCTTTCCCAGGAACAGCCTACTTCAGATCACCCTCGTGCATTCAACGCGTCCTTGATGCTTCCCCTCCATCAAGCCGCGGTCTGCACCATTTTAGACGGGTTCAATGTGGGGCGGGGCTACGGCCTGGTGGAGGCCGAGGAGTGGCGGAGCTACGAGATCAGCACTCTGGCAGTGGAGGTGTGGCACATCCTGGAGTTCGACTACAGCCGTTTGCCCCGGCAGAGCATCGGCCAGTTCCACGACGGCGACACCTACGTGGTCAAGTGGAAATACATGGTCAGCACTGCAGGTCAGTGCTGCCATCATGGATTAGAAACTATTTAAAGGGGCAGTGCATTATGTTATGATGTTTTTCCCTCATTAAAAACAGCTGGAGTGCTGCCTTGGTTCTTTCGTTCGTGTTTCGGAAATCCTTCAATCTCCCATGGCAACCATTCACCTGTGCAACTTGTTTACTCGAACTTAGAACCAGCTTTGAGGACAAAACTCCTCCTCTGAGCTGCAGTTTCCAGGCTTCCGCCTTACAGAGCAGCCCTTCCCCACGACTCTTCTACTGAGCTCCTTCAGACTAGCCAGCAGCAATTAGCAAACACCTGATGGAACTGTACATCTGCTGAGCTCATATGAGCTACTTCTTAGTGCAATATTGGTAAAGATGTTGTTAAAAGGTTAATAGAGGAGCCATGTTGTGAAGACTTCGTGAATGCAGAGTTTCAGAAAGAGCAGGCGTTTCTTAAAGAGACAGAGGCCCAATTTCAAAGTTTTAAATTACAAAGTCAGATTTATTTTAAGTCATTTCATATATGTAGCATTTTTATAACAACTGAAGGTAATAGTTACTTGACTGTGCTATAAAATGGCTTAATCTACCTGGAGAACACATAACACTGCCTCTTTACATCTGAACTCGTTGCTCGAAATATAAGATCTCAGATTAGAGTGGTTCCTTTCTCATCAGTTGGGAAGAGACAGAATCCAGAGCAGCAGAAGACCGCCGGAGCTGGGAAGGAGAAGTGCTGCTACTTCTTCTGGCAGGGCTGCAACTCCACCATCAACGAGAAGGGAACGTCGGCGCTCATGACGGTGGAGCTGGACGAGGAGCGGGGAGCGCAGGTCAGTGTGTTTTCTGGTTTAACCTCTGTGTTCACAGTGAAACGCCGTGTGAACACGGTCATTTTAGCTTCACACTAATGTTCACCTTGATTTTCCTCCAGGTTCAGGTTCTGCAGGGGAAGGAGCCGCCATGTTTCCTCCAGTGTTTCAAAGGGGGAATGATTGTCCACTCAGGGAAAAGAGAAGAGGAGGAAGAAAGTTCACAAAGTAAGGCTTGTTTAATGATATCAGACATTTTCATGTTTCTAATATTAAAATCTCTGTTTTTCCTTTTACATTCAATCATGTAGTCAATATTTAATCCATTTGGTCTAACAGCAGTGACTGTCTCCTTTTCACAGATGATTGGCGTCTTTACTGCGTACGGGGTGAGGTGGAGGTGGAAGGCCACCTGCTGGAGGTGGCTTGCCACTGCAGCAGTCTGCGTTCCAGAGTCTCCATGGTTCTGCTGGGTGTCAGCCAGGCTCTCATTTACTTGTGGCACGGCTGCAAATCCCAGACACACACTCGGGAGGTGGCACGTGTCGCTGCCAACAGACTCAAAGAACAGTGAGTGGAAATTCTGCTTTCCTGAGGACATTTTTCCTGAGAAGTTGTTGAAATATGAACAGGTCTGGTAGTGTAGCCTGCTTTTCTTTTTTTTGTTTGTTTTTCTTTTTTGTGCAGTTGTCCTCTGGAAACGGGGCTGCACAGCAGCAGCAGAGTGACGATATGGGAATGTGACGAAGAAGCAGAGCCGGCGGGGTTCTGGGAAGCCCTGGGCAGACGGGACAGGAAGGCCTACGACTGCATGCTTCATGGTGAGTCAACAGGTCTAACTGATAAAAAGAACCACATAATGGCACTGCATTTGAAATAATACCATTAAAGGCTATTAAGGTTGAATAAACCTAATAATGTGCTTTTTACCTGGAGTTTTGTTGCAGATTTTTTTCATCTTCTTAAAAGTACGACCAAACCAACTTTGTTAAAACACATTTTCAGTCAGTTTCTGCATTTAATCTTTCTTGGTATAAGTCGTTCACATCTTTGCTTAATATTTCCTCTGTCCCTTTCAAAACCTCTCCTGACTGTGAGACTATCTCGTCCACAGCCCTATTTAGGAGGCCCTGAGTATTTTATCTGATTAGGATTAGGTCAGGACTAAATCCTTCCTTTGCTAGGAAGCTAAAGATGGAAGTGGGACCTTCAAAACAAAACAAGAGACACCTGAAGGTTTTGGGGCAGATTTAACTGGTGATTTCATCCAATTTTCTCAAACATTAACTTTCATCTGAAGAAAAGTAATCCCAGATCATGATGCTGCCAAAACCATACTTCACTGTGTGGATGGTTCTTTAGCTGATCAGTTTCCTGCTTACAACCAAAAGTTCATAGTTGGTTTCATCTGCCACAGCGGCTGCACAATTATGGCAAAACCCAGTTACACTGAAGAACTTAACCTCTTAACATTTGTATCAGTGTAAGGTTCTTCACATTTACATGATTTATTTTAATACCAACAGTGAAGCCAACAACCAAAGGCTGACCTGAATCCAGCTGCAGCATCTTATGGAGTTACACTGTCTCCCATGTTGGTCAGCAGGTGGAGCTATGGAGCTGTTAAGGTCCTCTTTGCTGCTCTGGTTACTAAGAAAGAACCTATAAATGAAACTATTAGTCAGTCAGCTCTCAGCCTGGTTCTGTGGTAAAAAGTCTCTGTATTCATGAGGATCCAGTCTGTCCCAAGAGTCAGCAAACTTTACAATCCAAAGAGCCACTTTGGCCCTCATTCCAGCTAAATGAGGCTCCATTAAGGCCACAAATGTTACATAATGTTTGGAAAAAGGACAATTTCTAATCTGCTATAGTAAAGTAGATTATTGCAAAATCTAGACTTATTTCATGTGACTGAGGTCAAACTGTTGTTTTCACAGCCAAACAGACTTTAAAAAGAAACTGGAAGAAGAGTTAAAAGGAAACAAACAATTTTAAAAAATCTAGGAAAGAAGTGGCAACAATTTATCCAGAAGTTAATGTTAACGAACTTCTATTATTATTATTGTTATAAGTCATACTTGATATATATGCCATTTTTGTAACCACTGAAGGTTAAAGTTACTTGATTGTGCTGTGAAAAGATGTTATGTGGAAACACAAACAACTGCACCTTTTAATATGAACCTTTTGTTGCTTAGATCCCGGCAGGTTTAACTTCACGCCTCGTCTGTACCAGCTGAGCAGCAGCTCTGGAGAGTTTACAGCCGTGGAGTTTCTGTACCCAGCCAGAGACCCAGAGCAGGTCAACTCCATGCCGTTCCTTCAGGAGGATCTCTATGGAGCCTCACAGCCAGGTAGACGCAGCCTGGAGCTCTGACTCCTCAAAGATTCTCTCTCAGCTTCTGTGGCGAGGATTTCTGTCTGTGTCTGACCGCTAGCTGGTAGCTAAGTTTTCAAAGTAAAGCTCTCCAACAATCCCGACTCGTCTGATCCTAAATGCTTCTCTCGTTCAGCCCTGTTCCTGGTGGACAACCACCACGAGGTGTACCTGTGGCAGGGCTGGTGGCCTCAGGACAGCGAAGGCACTGGGTCGGCCCGAATCCGCTGGGACTCGGACAGAAAGAGCGCCATGGAGACGGTGCTGCAGTACTGCAGAGGTATTCATAGGAAGCTGTGTTTGCATTCCACATGTGCACAAAACTTTGTAATGTTGAAAAACCACAATTTTGCAGTTGCGGTGTTTCCTTTACATAAGAAACGCGATTAAAGTCACACATGAATAAGTTTCGCACAATAAGTCATTGAAACGCCGTCCTCCTACCACTTCCTGTCGTCTTCTTCTTTTCCACCAGTAGTATCGTCCTGTTGTTGGATTGCATTTCAGTGCAGCTGAAAAATCACTTCATCCAAGCGCAAAAATGTTTTTTGTGATTTAATTTTGCTAAATTTTCTGGCCAATGGAAACGCAGTCAGTGTGAGGAAGCGTTCTGAAACAGACGGCCTTTTTTTCCCCAGGAAAGAACGAGAAGAAGCCTCCAAAAGGCTACCTGATCCACGCCGGTCTGGAGCCGCTCACCTTCACCAACATGTTCCCTTGCTGGGAGCACCGGGAGGACGTGTCCGAGATCACAGAGAGGGTGGGATGCTCCTCCACGGCCTCCACAGCGACATGCTTCACCTGTTCCTGAACCACGTGTCTCCTGTTCTCAGGAGGCCGAGGTGTGTAACCAGATCATCCTGGTGGAAGACGTGTTGGCCCGCCTGTGTAAGACCACCTACCCGCTGGCTGAGGTCCTGGACCGGCCGCTGCCCGACGGCGTCGACCCGCTGCACCTGGAAGTCTACCTGACCGATGAAGACTTTGAGGTGAGAACCAGAATTCTGCTCCCAAATCATTTAGTTTGTCAGATATGAATCGTGAAGCCTGACTCATCTTTAATGTCTTCAAAACCAACAGAAGGGTTGGTGAAACTGAAGCCTGACGGGTTTTAGGCACCAGACTGAAACATTTGACTTCATACTGTAAATAACAAAGTTGTCACTGGGACAATAGCAAATTTTACTGGATGATAAATTGTCCCAGAAGTTATTGTGATGAACAATAATGTTGTTGTTTTGAGACTATTTTCAAGTAATATAACAGTAATGGGTTAATAATGCAAGATCTCATTCTTAAATATGAATAAACTTTAAGTTCTAGTGAATATTCAACGCTGGAACCGGAAGACGATTTAAATATCCAAAATAAAACGGAAACAGCAAGTGAAATGAATTATGAAATCTCTATAAACATAATCATCCTTAAGAAAAAGAGTCTAGTTGAGACCAACTAGACTGAAGACTTTTATCATCCAGTTTTTTGGTTGAAAGAGAGAAAAGAGAAAAACTATAACTTATGAAAATAGAAATGATTGTGCCCATGTTAATTGATCATGCGATTAATTGATTTATTGCTTATTGCAACATTTCTAGTCATCAAACTAAATTACACACTTCCAAAAACAAATGAAAGCTTTTTAGATTATATCTCATTACAAGCATAACTTGAGTGTTTTAATTAGGTTTTATGTGACGGACAAATGTCAAATAATTCTGAACTGAAAACACCTCCAGCTTCATTCACATCCTCATTCCAACCTTTCCTGCTTCCATTACTGAACCATTGTAGATGAATGTATTCCTTTATAAAAAAAAAAAAATAAGTCTTTCAGTGATTTCTGGAGATAAATGGAACTGTCCATATTATGCCTCTTTGTCCTCACCTATTTCACTCATTCCACTTCTCCAGGGTGCAGGGGCTTATGGGAAGGTGAGTCCTAACAGTGTTAGCATGGGAAACAGACTGGCTCCATGTCGTTAGCATTTCTACTTCCTAACATCATGTTTTGTTGTTTTTTTTATTAAGTCATCAGTGAATGCATACAAAACAAACATTACAGACTATAACAGACTTTGAGCTACAAAATGACAAATGACTAACTGGAGAAGATAATGAACAATAAAAAATAAGTTTAAAACATAAGCATTAAAATGGATATATTTAGGACAAAGACTAAATACAGAACATAACCAAGTAGTGTCGCAACAAACATGGGATTGCTTTACATATGCGTGTTAGGATACTTATAATTTTTTTAAATGTTAAATTAATAGATTTTCATTTATTTATGTATTATTATTATTTTCTCTAATATTTATTGTTTTGACTAGTTTAGTGTCAGCAATACTTTGGGTAAAAGTGGGAAAGAGGGAGGAAAAAAACCCAACAAAATAAAACAGACCAAAGAATAAATAAGTAAATCAATAAAGTATAACTATAAAAAATATATATATATACAAGTACATATATTTTATCTTATTAGGTTCTCCTGTTTCCACTCTACTTCCTAACATCTCTAACAGCGCGTTTCATTTGCATGCTGCTCACCAGCATTTGAACTGAATCTTGGAGCCATTTTCTCTTTTAATTTGATTTTATTTACCGGACAACAAAAAGGGAGGTTTGAGTTTGAATGCATGAGTTTGTGGACTCGGCCTGTGAGTTTGTGCCTGACTGCCGGTGTCTGTCCCACAGAGAGCCCTGGACATGAGCAGGGAGGAGTACGGCGCTCTGCCCGGGTGGAAGCAGGTCAACCTGAAGAAATCCAAAGGACTCTTCTGAAGGGTGACGTTCAGCCTTCTTTTTCTTTTTTCTCATCGTTGTTTCCATGCTCACGCAGCAGACGCTCGGGAGCAGCTACTCCCTAGCCGAAGCGTAACCGCGGCGATGCGGAGGAGAGGCGCGACAGCCTTTCACGCCGCTGATCTCCATCCTCTCTGCGCCCCGGTGGGACTGCTGAGGGAGCGGAGTGGAGCGGAGTGGAGCGGGGTGCTGGGATCTCTGTGTTCATAGTGCTCCTTTATAATGACACTGTTAATGACTGTACATATGTAGCATATGGAAAGCAGCCTGGGTCCTTCCACTGGCAGCCTTACAGCCATCTGTTGGAGTGGAGGCAGGTCTGTCAGCCTGTTGGACACATTCCACTTCAGACTCTCTGCTAGATATGGATGTTTGTGCATTACAAAAAATATATATATTTATATTAAAACCACAGAGGAATTATAAAAAAAATAAATAAACTTTAGATATCAAAATAAAAAATAAAATGTACATTATTGTTGCAAATCTTTGTGTCAGATGTGTGTAAGTTAAGGTCACCTTCTACTAACCAGACGAAGCGTCTTTGAACGCAGCATTTTTATCCCAGAGATCACGAGCTTTGATTCCAGACGGCAGCCTGACTGTGACTTCAGTGGACAGTGCCTTGCTCCATGTACAGTTTATACACATCCTGTTCTGGATTTTCAACATTGCTTGTTATGAGAACCAACCAATAGAGAAATAAAGAGGTGAAGTTTGATATTAATGCAGTCTGTGTTGTGTCTTATTGTTAAATATAAAGTATTTCCACTCAGTTAGGTGGTGATGTGGCCAAAATGTTTTCCCATTTGGGTTTTATTACACTTTTTAATTGTCTGAGCCACAAACTTCTATTGCAGTTTTTCAGTATGTTTCTCTTTTTTCTTATGTCTTTCAGAAAATTATGGTCTGATTTTAATTAAATTCAACTGATTTAGGGTCATTTGATATGGACAGACATGTTAACATAGACAAACTGAATAAAACAGTATTCCTATGCTGTATCATGATGCTTACAGCGAAAGCTAAAAAATAATTTAAAAAAAGGATGGGGTGTTTAATATAGGAAAATAATGGTGTTCTCAGTTATGCAAAATATATCCGATGTGATAGTTGTGGTCCCACTGTGGTTTTGATTCAAGAGATCTCAAAACTGGAATGAATGTCTAGAATTTTACACTCAACTTAGGCGGCAAAATCTCCTTCCATCTTTTGATTCTGTCCAGAATCAATTTAAGATGCCAGATTTAAATTTTGCAACTTATTTGAAATCTGTTAGATAAACGGCCTACAAGTTTCAAGTCAGTTGAATTAATATTGAAACAACCTTTCAAAACTTGAAGTAAGAAGTCATGTTGCTCATCTTGCAAAGTCCAGCAATGGTTTTCTCAGGGTTCTACAGGCTCAGTCTTCCCCTCCTCTGGCTAATTTTAAATCAGCTGTAGATTGTTTCACTTTAGCACAGCAATATCAAATCTGAGTTGCCATACTTGGAAGTTGATCTGTTTCCGGTGCTTCTGACTGCACACACTCTTACAGTGAGCAGCACAAAGCAGAAACATGGAGACTGCTGCTCATGCAGAGCCAGCTGACACCTGCTGGCCCTTTGTCTCCTCCTTGTGGCTATGATTATAACTACACCAGCTTACTTTCAATAGTAAGCTCCTCTGAGGACTGTTACTCCTCTCACAAAGGCCACTATGTTTCATGGAATACAAAAGGATTTAGCTGAATGATTAGAAAGCTGAAAGATCAGTGGCAACTTTAGGAACTGCAATAATCCACACCTCAAGCGGGAGAATCAATTGTTTACTTCACATCAGTCTGGTCTTCATGGAACAGGAGCGAGACGAAAGCAACTGCGTAAAGAAGTCTCATTCGCAGTCTGACAATTCATACAGAGGAGGACACTCCAAACATCTGGAAGGAGACAGTTTGGTAGATAACCAAAGCTGTACGTCACTGTAAAGCAGGAGACTCGAACCACGTTCCTCAAGGGCCGGAGTCCTGCAACTTTTAGTTATGTCCCTTGTTCTAAAGAAAAGTTAACTTTACAAATATTCTAAGCAAAACCAAAAGAAAAACACATTTCTGTTTTAAAAAAAAAAGGCAAAAGAAAGAGGAGACTTCCAGTTATCAAAACTCTGCTATGATACGGTTAAATTGCAGTAGGTCCAATGAATGATAGGAATGTTCTCACATCTCACCACTTGCCACTAGTCTCTCAGTCTCTGGGGTCAAACTGTCTCAAATTGCACACAAATAGCACAGCCGTTATAGGGCATGCAGTAAAGCTATACAGAGCTTTGCTAATGAGCTAATATTGGAATCGTGTGCTGAAACAGACATGTACGTTGCTGGACACTGGTTGTTGAGGACTGAAGTTTGAGACCACTGCATTAAGCATATCGTCCCTAAGGTAAAACATGGTGGTGGCTGTATCATGTTATGGAGAGGTTTCTTCAGCCTTGGGATTGGGTCAGAGTTGATGGGAAGATGGATGGAACTAAATACAGGATAATCCTGGAAGAAAATCTGTTAAATGAGGCTGGTGTGACAAGTCCAGCATCTGGTGTGAAAATTATGTCAAGAGCCTTATTAGATGTACCTCAACTGAAATATGAAGTATATAAGCCAATATTTTTATTTTCAAAGCTTAATTTAACCACTATGTGATTATTGGAACCTAACAGGAAGTTGTTTGTTTGGTATCATACTTCTCTCTTCAAACCTTCACCATTAAACAGGAAGTTGGTGTAACTCCCAGAGGTAGGGTCTGATTTCATCCAGTTTTTAACACCTTTATTTACAGACTATTGCGGTCATACTTTTATTTTAAAGGCTGACAAGCAGCACCACAAAACCTGGAAGTGAGTAACCACCCAGTGGGCAGTCTTCAGTCACAGCATTCCAGACCACTGCCAAGCTGTGAAGACGGATCCAATCCACATGCAGGTTCCCAGAGACTGGAGTATGGAAACACTCTGCCAGTTAAAGTGTGTATGCATTAATGCTGGTGGTTGACATTTATTGCTCAGGACATCAGCTGAGCTGAATTTCACTGTGTGGATTCAGTGAAACGCTCTGATACCTTCATGAACTCACAGGTTAACGCTCCAATCTGCTGTCCAAGCCCTCACAATTCCCTGCCCGGGTTTCCAGGCTGCTCTCCAACGGTTTGCACTGAATGCTCTCAGATGTTCTCAGCATCGGCCCCTGGCCCATCTGGAAGACCAAGCACAATTACAAGGGAATTTCATGCAATCATAGAAGAACAATATACACACCCGGCCTGCCCACCTAGAGGAGGAAGAAGTTGTGCCTCAACCAAACATGTCAGCTCAAAGCTGCATTGTTCATAGTTTTTCAAGCACCCGCCCTGCTCACTCCATGCATGTAGAAGTTGTTGGATGCTGAAGTCTAATTGTTCTGTTTCACATGCCTCCTCTGAACTCTACTGGCCGGCTGGAGGAGACTGATGTGGCAACATGGCGTGAATCCACCCACCACCTCCTCCAATCTCTTCTGTGGCAAAAGTGGGAAGTACACTATACGTTTTGTACACTCTGCCAGGTCTGTGTGTGGTCTTGTATTTGTTACATTGTAAGGTTGATTTTCTTAATACATACCATATTTTGGGGCCCAAACCCTGGTTTCCATGAGCAGTGTCATTTTTAGGTCAGGTTTAATGTTAGGTCTGTCCTGGCAATGGTTAATTTTGTGTTTAGGGTCACAGTTAGCCTGTAGAAATGAATGCAACTCAATGCCAAGTCCTTGTAAAGGTAGAGAAACATGTTTGTGTGTCTGACTCTAAGCTCAGTTTCTTTGCTGGCCTCCGACAAGCTTTTCTTTTTATGCATACAATCTCTTTATAGTACACAGAAGAAACAGTATACAGTCATTGTAAGAAATAAGTCTACATTCATCCACTTAAGTGCTTTCTTGTATGAGTATATATTTCTTTAAAGAACAGTCAAAAGCTCATTAAAGAAATGCAACCTAAGACAACTTGTACATTGTGCAAAGGTTTCACAAAACCTAAAACTAGGGAAGCAGTGGACTGAAAACCAACCAAACATGAGCTGTTAGAAGTACCTGATGCAACAGTAATCTAAAGCAAACCTCACTTGTTTCAGATTACAAAAAACTGATCAAAAGTCGATTTATTCACTGCATGTTTATGTCTGTTAAGGTTGAGGTGGAACTGAACATGAAAACGGTCCTTTAAACCATTCAGACAACCAGCACAACAGAGACACAATCAGAACTGTCAGATGATTTATTACCCGCAATAATAACTCAGAAATACTCCAAATAGTTTGGATGCATTTTTATTTCTTTCCTACTAACGGAGAGCTTCTGTTTTTATCATAGGTTTGTGATGCATTTCTATCCTAAAGAAAAGGATGTGAAACTTCAGATATTTCACACCAAGATATTAACATTCATGGAAAAAACTTAATACCTTATATTAAAGCAGAAAGTACGGCGGCTGCCATGAGAAAGGCTTACAGTATTCAATTATGCCACATGAACTGATCAGTACAGTATTGCAAGGGAAAGCCAAAGTTTTGCGAGGGAACGCAAAAGAAAAAAAATGTCCCCATGTCCCCTGCAGGCCTCCGTAGAACAAAGTCGTCTCACCTTTGACTGTAATAACATAAGTTGTCATTAGAAGGTGATTGTGGAGGCCTGGGCCTGTGAAGCTGTGCTGCAGTAAAGGTGAAACACTAATGTTTGTCATTCATTATTAGATTATGCAGAGGGTAATTAAAATATCCATCAATATTTGCCGGGCCATATGCCACAAGTTCCTCTGCTGAATTCTAACAGCTGAATCAGGAGGGAGCAGGAATCAACCTGATGCTCTTAACCATCTGGAATGTTTTGTTTATAACAGAGTTCATTCAACACAGGCGTCGGTGCAAAGTGGCCCAGTTGAGCCTCAGCCCAGTTTTATTTAATTTTTTTTTTTACCATTGGCAACAAGCCCGCCCTCTTCTCCCTCCTCCTCTTCCTCTCTACATGTAATGACACCAACTAACAATGAGGCAGCAAACCAAGCTTGGCGCGTGCTCCCCATAACACATCCCCTGTTTTTTGTTCCGAGTTTCTATTTCCGTGTGGATTACTATTTGCTCTCAGCCTCAGATATGTTCCTTCTCTGAGTTGTAAGCTGGAAAAAAAAACCCCCTCTAAGCTCAACACTTTTTGTCCAAAGTCTACAACAGCCACTTCAAACACTCGGGGCCTCAGATGATTTAAAGGAAATAAATTTCCTACAGAAGACTTTTCTGGGTCTTTTCCTGCTGCCCGGGGCTCTGAGCGCTGAGCCGAGCTTGTTAACCCGGATTTAGATCTCCGTCCTGTTGGAGGCCATAAAAGAAGTATGGATTTATGTAACACAGAGTGCAGCCACGTGCCTCAGGTCTGTCTGTCTGTCTGTCTGTGGACTCTGTCCCCTTGTCTCCTGTCCAGTTTCCAGTCGGACGGTCCCTTTAGGAGCCAACAGGAGGCTCCTCATCTGAACTAATGATCTGACCACACACCACAGTACGACACGTCCAGAAGTTTTAAGCGTCATACTTGAGATTTATGATGGAATTAACTTTCCCTCTTCGCAGACACTTTGACTTTCAGACAGAAAGTTATGGAGGAGGAAACGTAATCCGCCAAGTGTTAGATAGTTTTTTTATTTTCCTGTTTGACTTTGAACTTCTCTTGGCTTCATTTCATTAACCGACTGCTGACAGCAGAGGACTCCCGCTCATCTTCATGGTTTTAGATACTGAAAGGAAACGAGTGAGATCTGCTAAAATCAGACAAAAAGGTTTCAATTGCTGAGCCTGATAAAAGTCTTCATACTCTTTGGACGTTAAGCTACACTAATTTCTTTAATGGATTTTCTTTGATAATCTTCTTAAGGTTGCATTTCTCTCTGTTGCTGGAGCAACGCTCGTCCCACCACAACTTTTCCTTTCACTCAATTTCCTACAAATATGCTGCAACTTTTTCACAGTTTTCTATATTTCCATTACATTTTGGGTGTTTATAAGTAAACCAAGATCATAACATAAAGGCTTGAAATATTTTTACCTCATGTGTAACGAGTGATTTCCACTTTCTGAGATGAGTGATGAAAAATATCAACATTTTCTTTTTCTTTTTCTTAAATGTGCTTGAAAATACACAGTAAAAGTCCTGAAAGAAAATATGTTAAAGATGACAAAGACTTGAGGTTCACTTTCCAGCAGGACAACCGCTACAGTGATTTAGATAAAACCAATGTTAAGTAGAAACACTCTGAAGAAGGCATGAATGATGCAAACTCCAAAACACACAAAAAAAGTGACAGAAAAACACTGAAAACAATAAAAAAAAATGTTCCAGTACAAGGAATTAGAAACAAAAGGGAAAAAAGCTGCAAATAGCAGGAACAGCTGGCGTGAAATAATCATAGGGTGACCATATTTTCATTTGGGAAAACCAGGACACCTTGGAGCGGGGGGCGCGGCGGCGGGGGGATCTCTGTTCCCATGCATAGAGATGTCTGTGGTTTCTGAAAAGGAGGACCCTTTTATTTTTTGTTGGCGGGGGGGGGGCCGACGACACATTTTTCTTTTGTTGGGGGGGACTGTTAGGTTTTGTTGGCGGGGGGGGGGGGGACAGGACGTGAAAAGTGAATATACGGACATGTCCCGGGAAATACGGACGTTTGGTCACCCTAAATAATACAAACTCGCTCCATAATATGATTTGGCTCCCCCTAGTGGTCTGGAGCAGTTCAGTTTTGTGGATCGAGTTTGCATTGAGTATCTATTTCCTGCGGGCACAGCATTCTTTTTTTTCTATGCTTGGAGGTTTTTTTTTTGTTTGTTTGTTTTTGCCTGTTTGCTGTATTTTTCTGTTTTGTTTGTTTTTGTGCATTTTGAAGTTTGCATTCATGAGTTTTGCAGGTCATTTCGCCGTTTGTGGCAGATTTGTGAGGTACACACAAATGTACCTCACATTACATTTGTGTGATGTAATGTGAGGTACATTACATCACACAAATTAATATGATTAATATATTGATTAATATATTCACAATCAAAAGTCTCTCCTCCTCCATCTGATAAATTATTCCTTCAGCTGACCTGTTAATGTTACTTCTAAGTATCTCTGTGTAGATTAGCTTAGATAAAATCCAACCGGCCAGTCACTACCAGCAAACACTCTCACACCATCCAACCTTCCTGTTGACCGCTGATTTTATTTTGTTAGAATTTTTTTTTTTTAATTAACAAAGCAGGAAGAAGTTGGATGTTTGTTTTGTGCTGTGAAGTAAACACGTGGTGGATGGGGTCAGAGGTCAGGTGTACGATCTCAGGCTCGCAAAGATACAAAGACAAAACGCTGTAACCAAGAGGAGAAAGTGAGCCATCCTCTGGGTCTCGCTCTCCAGACTCAAAATGTTTGGGGAAACAAAAACACATGCACACACACACACACACACCCCCACAGAACAATGGGGAGACAAGCGAAAACCCATCAGTGTTATGGTGCGGGTCACCCTCCAGAGACAAACAGCATCGTTTCTAAACACACTCACACACACACAGATCCACACTAAACAGACAGGAGGCGCAGGATGCAAACAGCTGGCTGCTGTCAAAGTGTAATTAGTGCTTAATAAAAGATGCTAATAAGGACTTAGCTTCAGCTGTGATTGGCTAAATGAAACGAGTCAGAGGAGGAGAGGAGAGGAGAGGAGAGGAGAGGAGAGGAGAGGAGAGGAGAGGAGAGGAGAGGAGAGGAGAGGAGAGGAG
>CAEGAG010248351.1:0-43476 GCA_903067065.1 Brachyrhaphis terrabensis
TAGATAGATAGATAGATAGATAGATAGATAGATAGATAGATAGATAGATAGATAGATAGATAGATAGATAGATAGATGCTTTTTTTTTTCCTTCAGAATCAAAATAATTTAAACTTAAATATTATAAAACTACTGTTTAGCCTCCATGGCTTTTCACTTTAAAAACTGTTTTCAAGCCTTAATTTCTGCTAATGATGATTTTCAGCTTACAGCCAATTTGAGTAGAATACAACATTAGAATAATAAAATAAAATAAAGTGTGTCTAATACCTCCTCAAATGTTATTTTCAAAAGGTACATTTAATCTAACATGATCTTTCTACGTTAAAGTGTATTATATTTCACCTCGGCTTACCATACATGTGTGAGCAAAGGAAAACTATTACAGCGAAGGAGGAGATAACTGGTCAAATAAGAGGCGGGGTTAAGCCAGGCTGTCCAATCAGAGCTAGGAACGCGCCTGTTCACGTTTCCCCCAGCAGCCAATCAGATTGGAGGACCAGCCCCTCTGTGAAGGGCGGGGCCTCACCGAGTCTAGGCTCAACTTAAAGAGTCTTCCTCCCTCCGCCAGCCTGCAGGTTGTTGTTGTTGTTGGATTGAGGACGCTTTGCTTTTACTCTCATGGTTGTTCAGACGTTAAGGATGAAGATCCAGGAGTCGCCCGTCGCCTGTGACGCGGGGAGGAACGGAGGCGGGGAGGTGCGCGCCTCGGAACCGGACCGAGAGGACGTTCCGCGGCTGGACCTGACAGCTCTGACCGAGGACAGCAGCTGGGGAGGTGAGGGCTGCACGCTTCATTCTTCACTCACACACACACACACACACACACACTGCCTCCGAATGTAAACACGCTTTAATTAATGACCTCCATTTGGATTTGCACACACATTCTGCTGCAACTGCGCCTCCACTGCAGAAGTAAAATCCTCTTAAAGTCTCCAGTCACCTTGTTCGCTTCAGACCAGTCTCTCTTCCTGCAGGATTTTGCAGCTGAATTTGGTTTAAACACTTTAATATTGCATTTTTGTTTGTTTGGGTTTTTTTTTTTTTTAGCTAGTTGTGATGCAAACCGCCTGCAGCTGTAATTTCCATCCAGAATCGATTGATAATGGTGACCTTATTGAATAGTCAGAATTGTGTTGCATTTAGAAGAATAGTCGATTATTTTTTTTTTTTACTCATGTGTTGGTAAATAATATGTGTTAAGGCATCAGAGAGGAGCAGTGACCAGTAGTCATTTCACAGTAATATTTTTGCTGGAGGATAATTATTGCAATATAAATGATAATATTGTTGTTTTGAGACACTTTTCTAGTAATTTAGTGGTAACAGCATGTAATAACACAAGATGCATTCTCAAAGATGAATACAGTTGAAATTCTAATGAATATTTATTTAACTCTGGAACTGGGAGATATTTTAAATATCCAAAATAAATCAACAAAAACAACAGAAACAACAAATAAATGTTTTTGTAAGTCTCTGTAAACCAAAATGCCCTAAAAAGGCCTATTTTCATTTACCAGGTTTTAGTAGAAAGAAAGAAAATATAAAAACGATAAATAATGCAAACGGAAATGATTGATTTTGTTTTAATTTGTGATTAAATGAGTTATTGTGACAGGCCTGGTGAAGCGTTGCGTCACTCACACACCTCCTCCTCATCCTCTTCCTCCTCATTATTTCCTCCCAGTGATCTTGAATTTCTTGTTTCTCTTTGCAAGAAAAAAAGGAAACAACTCAGTTTGTCTTCTACTCTGATATGGATTGTTTAGATAGGAGAAACCTGCAACACACCCAAACTTTCCAGTTTTGTTTTTTGATCATAGTGCCAGACATTTGCACAGATGAATGAAGAAAGCAAACAAACATGCAGCGCACATATCAGAGAACACGCTGTCCTGGTACCGTTCTTTTGTTCCGGTTTTGCTCCAAACCGGCGCAGTTTCCTGTTTGATGTGATGAAAACTGTGCAGCAGAATAAAACGTGTCAGCTTCAGCATGCTTGCCTCATGCCCGTGGAGCCCCCTAGTGGCCAAAGTTTGCATTTGGAAAAATACTGGCGCTCTGAGAAGGAGAGAAAAAGAGAGAGAGGTTGTTGTTGCCATGCAGCCAGCCCTCCTCTTTCCCTGCACACACGGAGGACGGATGTGGTTTCTCTCCAGAGCTGCAGAACATTACAGGAAAACATTCAGTTGTGATGTTAGTATGAGATGACCGCCATTTTTATTCACCATTATATCGGCCCAAAAGATTCAGGTGAGGTCAGAATATTTGCAGAAAGCTAAATTTGTCTTTGCTGTAAGTGAGAGAAACACTCGTCTGAGCGGCGGGCAGCAACATGTGGGGGCAGGGCGCATCACTTAAAGAACAGATTTTCATGCTGTGGAGTTAAACAGCCTGGAAATCAGAATGGAAAAAGAAGAAAGCATAGAAAAATTATCTTCTTCCTTACCTCCTACCCTCTTTCCTTTTGTCCTTCATCCTTCATTTGTCTTTCCTTCCTTCCCTTTTAGTCTTTGTATCCTTCCTTCTGTCTCTTCCAAGCTTTTCTTGTCTTTCCTTCATTCAGTTTTCTCATCTTTTTGACATTTTTTCTTCCATCCGTCTTTCTTTCTTTCCTTCCTCCTTTCCTTCCTCCTTTCCTTCCTTCCTTCCTTTCTTAATTTTTTCCTTCTTTCCTTCATTTTTTCTTCCATCCTTCTTTCTTTTGTTCCTTCCTTTCTTCCTTCCTTCCTTCCATCCAGTCAGTTCCCCTGGAGGATCCGGTCCATGTATTTTTCAGGTCCGGCTCGGTTCTGTTGGTACATTTTGTGCTGAACACAGAATATTTCGTTTCCACAGACACACTGCTTGACTCCAGTTATTCTCCAGCAGTGACGGCCTAAAGAGGGATTTATGTTGCGTATAATCAGATAATAAAGCCGTATTATTCTGCAGAAACGGGCCTGTGGACGTGGTTCTGCGACCTTTGCCCCCGCCCGCTGCGGTCCGCTGTGACCTGATATTCTCTGCTGGCAGGAAGTGACACAGTTATGTTCACTTTCTCTCCTTCACCTTCTGCTTTCTGTCTCTGTTCCTGTAGATTCCCTCTTTCCTAACTCCTGTTTCCTCGATTTCAAAAGCGTTTTCCACGCTGCTTGTTGCGACGGTAAGTCCTGTCCGCATCGGAGCAGCTAATATGTCAAAGTAATTAAAAAGGAGAGAAAGAAGCAGCTGTCTGTCTTGACCTTTTCCTTCTGCATGGCGACATGCTTGAGCGCTCTGGAACATAACCGGCGAGTATCCAGGCGCAGCGGCGCACAGGCCGGTGTTTTGTTTCATTAATCTAGTTAATCCACAGCCATCAGTGTGCAGTTGATTTAAAGGATTAATTTAAAATGCCATGGAGCCTAGAGCGGCGGGCTGACCGGAGCCTCGCTGGAAAGAAAATCATGGATGTGATGGAGTTTAAAAACCCTCTGACGCGCCGCAGGGTCGCCGCTCGATGAGCTGAGCGACCCGGGCCGCCATAGGGCCGCTGTGGAGATACATTTTTTAAAAAGGAGTACTTTCTGCCTAAAAATAAATAAATAAAACACAAAATTTGAGATTAATCTAAAAAATGTCAAAATGTTGAACATTTTTGACTTTTGGAGCTCAGAATTTTATAAAATTTTTTGTAGACAATTTACGAGATTAATCTCAAAAAAAGTTGAACATTTGTGAGAAAGTAATTTTAGAAATTTTCAGATTAATCTGTCCTTGAATATTTTTTATTTTCATTAATATAACATCTTGTGACTTGGCATGCATGAGGTTTTTGAAACGACTCATTTTCCAGATTCCTAAAAATATTACCAAACAACAGCTGGATGGGTTTTTTAAGCGCTCGGGTTGCTTTTAGAAGCAGTAGAAACCAAAATGGAAATACAAAATGTGAATTACTCAAACTATTTGATGCAGAGAACTGGTTGAAAATCGCTGTTGTAACCGCATGTTCATGTCTGTTGGTGACTGCACATGGAAACGGCCCTTTATTAACCATTAATTACTCAAAAATAGTCCAAATGGTTTTTCTTTCCTCCTTACAGAAAGTTTCTGTCATGCTTGACTTTTAGAGAAGGAATGAAAAATCATGTTTGACCTGTTGGGCACATAAGTTTGTGATGCTATTTCACAAACAAGAGTTCATGGAAAAGCCATAAAATTAACTTTGTATTGTAGCAGAAACACTTTTAATGCTAAAGATGCCGCATTAACTGCCTACTGAAATTGCAGTGGAACGCCAAACTTATTGCGTGTGAATGCAAAACCTTTGCAAGCTAACGCAAAAGAAAAAAAATCCCTGTAAATCCCCTATGGAGCTCCATAAAGAACAAAAACCTGCAGGGTTCTGGAGCTGGAATCTGAGCTAACTCTCTTCCAGTTTGGCCCAAATGTTCTCCCAGCGTAGAAAAACATGCAAACCGTCCGTGCACCGTCGGCTTGTTTTCATTCCCCACGTCGCTCGGTACGTTTCCACGGCATCCACCTCGCAATTCCCGCCGAGTCTCTGCTTCAGCACTAACATTTCCCAAACAGCCTGATATTTTCCCCAGCTTGTGTGTCTTGTCTTTTTCTCATGCACACAAGCCTGAACAGATGCAAGTTTTTGTCTGTGGAAACTGGATAAACACAAGCTCATCACAAAGGCTCGCAGCGGGGATCGCGGCCTGACATTATCCCGCAGAGATCTGCTCTTTTATTAATAGCTCGGGCATCGTCAGGGGTGTTCCTCTGCAGACATAATTATTACCAGAGCGGCGGCAGCAGCCGGGGGGACTGTGCAGAGTCAGGGTGGGTGTGGTTTACCCACACTTTCACAACAACATCAAACCCCAGAGGACAATTTTCTTTACTGCTGTGGTTGGAGGAATTTTACTCCCTCAGAAAAGATCCAAATTTTGCTTCAAATTAGCTTTTTTTTTTACATTTAAATTTGGAATTTAGTTCAGAATGCTACTATTATTTTGAAAAGTGTAATTAATTCCTCTTATTTTAGAGGAAAATTGCTTTGCAGCAACAAATGCAACTCTGTGAAATTTGGTGTTTTTCTCTCCTGAAGTCATATAAACAATTTAATAATTCATAAAAAAGTGCACAATGTGTGTTAGCATAGCTGGTCACCAAGGGGATGCTGATCATTTTTCAGCATTTTGTGATTGAAATTGTTGGTTTTAAAAGTCAAATGAAACATATTAGAGGTGTAATTTTTTTATTATTTATGTAATAATAAATAATATTATTTATTGTTAAATAATATTATTTATTATTAATAGAAAATTAAAAGTTCTTGTTTTTGCATTTGTTTAGAAAGTACCAAAATATTCATTTTCTATTTTTAAAAATTTCCACTATGATTTTGAAACGAATTAAAGGGCAGAAATTCAGCCTTTATTGACCTGTGGATCCCTCTGTGTGCAGATTAAATCGAATCCTGCGTGTTTTCACTGCACCTCCAGCTCGTTGTCGTGGCGCTGCACGTTTTGACCCAACAGTCTGTTGTCGTTTCTCCTCAGAGCCGATCCTGGCATGCCCGCTGCAAAGGGAGAGCATGGACCGAGAGGAAGCCCGACTGTCCCCCCACGCCGGCGGCCGCCTGATCCGCCAGCTGCTGGAGGAGGACAGCGACCCTATGGTGTCGCCCCGATTCTACGCCTACGGTCACAGTCAGCAGTACCTGGACGACACCGAAGTGCCGCCTTCGCCGCCAAACGCTCACTCCTTCATCAGGTGCGCCCATTTTCTTTACAGTTTTTTCTTTCTGTCTGCGTGTGGGCCGAAAAAGAGAAAAAGTTTGAGTTAAACATTTTGTTTTGTCTATTCAGTCGCAGGCGGAGTTCATCCCTCGGTTCCTGTGACGACGAGCGAGAGGAGCTGACCTCCGTCCAGCTCACTAAGAGGATTCATGTTCTCAAGAAGAAGATCCAGAGATTCGAGGAGAAGTTCGAAGACGACAGGAAATACAGGGTATTTACAGCAGCTGTTATTAAATATACCTGATTAATTCTGATTATTACTAGAAAAGCTCATTATTTTCTGTATTCCAGCCTTCACACAGTGATAAAGCTGCAAACCCAGAAGTGCTGAGATGGCTCAACGAACTGGCCAGACTACGGAAAGAGCTAAAAGGTAAAAAAAAAAAAAAAGAAAATCAAGCACTATTTTCTCAGACTTTTCTTTCATACCACATCCGATTTTCAAAGTTTGTCGTTCTTTCTTTTCTAAAAAACAATTACAAACGAGAGAAAATATTTTCAAAAAGTGTACGATGGAGTATTGGGGCCAGGCAACGAGAATCTTTATTTAATTACTTGAATATAATCACATTATTAGCAAAATAAAGACAAAATTTTTCCAGAAGAATATAGTAAAGTCATCAATTAATTTTGTGTTATTTTTTGTGTTGGAGTTATTATAAAATTACTACTTCATTCTTCTAATATTACGACTTTATTCTCATATTACTTGTAACTTTATGACTTCAGCTTTGTAAAAGGTAAAAAAATATTTTTCTGACTCTTATATTTTTTCGTAGACTTGACCTGAATTCAAAGTAAAAATAAAAAGAAATTGTAAAATATGGTTGTCAAACAAGACAGCACAAAGTGATCATCTTTTCAGGTATTCAGGTGTCCTTCTACTTTCATGGTAAATAAAGTAACTTTAGTTACTCTAAAGTAAAACTTTGATGCACCCAAATCTGCTTTTAATTGCTGTATTAGAATTTGGCTAAAAACAGGAAGAGTTTTCAAACTAAAACTGACCAAGATCCTGTTTCTATTTCTAAGAATAGACTAAATATTGTTTCAGCTTTCTTCAATTGAGACCAAAAATCATAAGCAAACTGGAAGCATTTCATTTAAAATGGAAAAACAATTCAGTCCATTTATGTCCGTGTTTAAAAAAAATAAACATTTAAGTCAAATCAGCTGTTTTCCTGCATCGGAAGTGAAAGAAGTGAATCGGTGCATCGCTGTGAATCACATATTTACCCTGACGTGTTTCTGCAGAGCGGAAGCTGATGAAGTCGGAGGAAGACCTCCCGCCGGTGACCCGCCAGCGCAGCAACACGCTGCCCAAAAGCTTCGGCTCCCAGCTGGACAAGAAGCCGCAGCAGGAGAAGGCGCCCAAGCCGCCGGTGGAGAGCACTCTGGAGTCCGTCCTGCAGAAGCTGCAAGAGAAGAGGCAGGAGGTGAACCGGCCCGAGGACATCAAGGTAAAAACAAAAAACCTGCTGCACAAAAAGGTTTTTGTGCAACAGGAGGAACGTTGACATTCCTCCTGTTCTCCTGCTGCAGGATATGACACGGGATCAGATCGGAGCGGAGAAAGTCGCCCTGCAGAAAGCGCTGCTCCATTATGAGAGCATCCACGGCCGACCGGTGAGTCTGCGGCTGTTTCGCCTCCGCAAATATCAACGAGATTTCTTGAGTTATAAACACATGAAAAGCAGAAACAAATTATACAGTGGAGAAGAAAATGATGCGTTCAGCAGACAGGTCAGAGTTCAGCTACAAAACGATCCGTCTCCTCTTTCTGGGAGAGGGAAGAGAAAAAAGGAAAAGTGAGAAAAAAGTCGTAATAATACGAGAAATATGTACTGTAAAGATACGCGACAAAAAAGTAACAATAGGAGAAAACAGTTTTTACCATAATTCAAGAGTAAATTAAATTAAAACTAAAGTGCGACTTTTAAACTAAAATCTACTCAAAAATGTTAGATTAAACACAAAGTGATCATCATTTCAAAGCTTTCAGGTTTTCTTCTATTTTCAAGGTGAACAGGATCATTGACTTGATTTGAGGTTTTAAAATGATGTTTTTTGAGACTTTTGGAGCTATAATAGTGCAAAAAAAGCCTCCATGTTGTTTTTTTGTGCTCTTCCTGCTGCGATTTACTAAACAATAAATGCTTTTCTTACTCCAGGTGACCAAGAGCGAGAGGCAAATCATGAAGCCGCTGTACGACAGATACCGCCTGGTGAAGCAGATCCTCTGCAGAGCCTCCACCATCCCCGTCATCGTAAGTACCGCATCCTAATTCCCTCGCGCCACACGTTCGGCACGTCCGCAGGCGCTTAATCCCGGATGGCGCCTTGCTGCAAGAACACGCGGCGGTCACGCCACAGACCTGTTGTTGCCCTCTCAAGACTTTAAGTCCAGACTTAGAAGATCAAAGGATCACAGACGGGATCCTTCACAGGACCAGAAACGTCACAGCAAGGAGAGGATGGATTATTCTGAATTATATAAACCAGATAAAATTATTAGGAGTCAATTTCAGCCAAAAAAGTCTGAAAATTAAAAAATAAAAATAAAACATTGCAATTTCTGAGTTTGAAAAGTCAAAAATTTGCCCAAAAAATCTGGAATTTTTTTTTTTTTTAAAGAAAAAAAAATCTGAGTTTCAAAAGTTTACAATATAAAATGTTTTGACTGTACAAAACTGGTTAAAATTTATTTCAACAAAGTGGATAACCAAAACTACACTGGTGTATTAGAAAAGAAGGAGTAAATTGCCACTAAAAAATCTCTGAAATTTTCTAGAAAAAAAAACTTTTAAATTTGAAAAGTCAAACATTTGCCAGAAAAAAAGTCAAGAATTTGAGGAAAAAAAACTTGGAAATTTGAATATAAAAATTCAAACATTTTTGACTTTTGAAATTCTGAAATTTCCACGTTTTTTTTTCTAGAAAATTTCTGAGATTAATCTAAAAATGTCTGTTTTTGGTCAAAAAATTTTGAACTTTTGAAATTCAGAAATTTCCGAGCTCAATCTCAAAATTTCAGAATTTTTTTGACAGATATTTACCACTCCTTTTTATTTTTTTTCTATCTACAGTGACCTTAATACTCCGTCGTACAAAATTAGTGCTTTTATTGCGTATACTCATTGTTTACATGCATGTGTTAATTCCACACCATGATGTTTAATCTAAAAGAAGACATGCAGGCGCCGCGGTGCGCCTCCTCCTCCGTGTGGCCGTGCAGTAAATGCATCCTGGTGTGGTTAATTCCTCCCTTCTTGACCGTCACCACAGGGCTCCCCCTCCAGCAAGCGCAGAGGGCCCCTCCTTCAGCCCATAATCGAGGGTGAAACCGCTCTCTTCTTCGACGACATCAAGGTGAAGAGCTGCTGCTGTTGTTGCTGTTTCCCTCAGACCCCTCATCCTTCTTATTTGCAACCATTTTCCCCTCTGATGGAGCTAGTTGGTGCCTGTTGATTGGGCAGCTGCCTGCTTCCTGCCTCAGCATCAGTACAGCTGTTAAATTAAATCAGCAGCTGTCGATGTTTGAAACACCGTGTCGCGTGGATGCACGTTTATGTTGGGTGATGAGAAACTAAAACAATGTTCTCCTCTTCCATTTGTCAACACTAATGGGTATAAGCAGTGATTTAAGTACTAACCCTGCACGGCCCTCTGTGACTAAACCCCCCGACCCGGTTTGGTTTTAACCCTTGGTGCTGCTCGTCTTCTGCTGCTCTTTTTTATTAATCATGTCCTGTTCTTTACTTTCTTTCAGGAGGAGGAGGACGGCTCAGAGGACGACGGGGAAACAAAGACTCAGTTCACAGAAAACATTCAGCCTGAGCTCAGCGTTTTCAGCTTCATGGACGAGGAAGTGGATGGTTTCATTTCTCCTGTGGACGAACTTTCACCCTCCAAAACCACGGCAGACATGGGGCTGTCCAACCTGCACTCGGCCACCATGTAAGTGCATGAAGAAGAAAAACACACCCTCTTGTGTTCTGTAGTATTCAGCACTGATCAGGCTTTTTGAAACTGAGTAACTAACAGTTGCTGAAGCAAGGTTAATATTTATTCCAGTTAATAGCTACGTATTTTAAGCAGTATTTATGTTACAACTGGTCACTCTAACATGGATTAGTTAGACTCAGAGCTAAACAAGCTAATTAATCGCTATTCAGTGTAACAGTTACTCAAGCTTTTCAAAACTCACAGCTAGCTAATCATGCTGGTAGCTATTTGGACTAACAGCTGCTAAAGTTAATAGCTACTCAAACAAATGGCTACTTAGGCTAACAGCTGCCCAACCTGCCAGTAGCTCAGGCTAATGGCACTCAAGCTAACAGCTACACAAGCAAACAGCTACTGAAGGCAAGAGTTAGTTAAGCTAGCATCTTCTCAAACTACTCATGCTAACAACAGTTAGTCATAGTGTTTAGCTTCAGAGCTGAACAAGCTAACAGTTACATAAGTTAACTGATATTCAGAGTAATAGTTACTCAATCTTTTCAAAACTCACAGCTAGCTAACTAGGCTGATTGCTATTTGGATTAACAGTCAATAAGGACAACACATACTTAAACAAATGGCTGCCTAAGCTAACAGCTCCTCAAGCTAACATCTACTCAAATTACTCCTTCTAACATGAATTAGTTATGGAGCTTAGCCTCTCAGCTAATCAATAGATTAGTTAGCCATTCTAAAAGCTAACTTAAGCTAATGGCTATTTTAGCTCGCAGCTATTCTGATTAACAGATAATGGCTACTGAAGATACTCTAGCTACTTGTAAATAACTACTTAGGCTAACAGCTATAGAAGTTAATGGCTACTTAGGATAATACCTACTCCTCAGCCAAACATCCAAACTTGTATTGGTCTGCCTACTGTTTACTATAAAGAAAAACAAAAACTAAACTATTTGTGTTATTAGGTCAGATGTCTAATTTAAATGTTTTGTTTTTCCTCTCGATCGCAGGCAGGAACTCGTGGAGCAACTTCAAGAGACAAGAGAGGAAAAGAAAAGGATCCGTAAGAACCTGAAGGAGTTTGAGGACCAATTCTTCAGACAAAATGGAAGGTATGAAGAAGCCATGTTTAAGCGTGTGCTCCTTCATGTTGCTCCTTCATCTGGAGCTTCTCTCCAGATTCATTTATTGATTTTTGCTCTTGTTTTTTCACAGAACTGTCCAGAAGGAGGACCGCTCCCCGCTTGCAGACGAATACCACGAATACAAACACGTGAAAGCCAAACTGCGACTGCTGGAAGTTCTCATCAGCAAGAGAGACTCGACTAAGCTCATCTGAGTTGATATGGACTTTAAAAAAAAAAACTATATCGAGACTGGTGCTCAGTTTCCTGTGATGCAAACATCTCTGTCTGTTGGACTAAACTGGGAACAAACCGCTGCTCTGGGAACACAAAGCCTCCCGTTTCTTCTCCATCAGAACTCAACTTTGAAGCGAGAACTTTCTTCAGACGCAGCAGCACACGCACAAATAAACCTAAATCACTGATAATTTATTTCTGTCAATTTGAAAGTTTTAAGAGAATTTATTTCCTATGTAAACTGTAGAAATTGTTAAAGTTAAATCCTAATATTATTTAGAAGAAATTAGTTGTGAAATTGTTATTTTTGAAGGAATTTGTGATGAAGATGTGTATTTATGCGTATTTTTCTAAGGGAGATATTACTGTCTATATCAGTTTTCATCAAAATGACTAGCTTCTGTTATTTCAGTGTTGGACACCATGTTCAGTCTGAAATAATCTTTTTGTTTTGCTTCTTTAGAAGTTTAATAATTAAGCATTTGCTCACTAATCACTACAAACCACACAGGCACTGATCACATCCAATCAAAACTGCCCATTTTTGTGACCACTTCAAGAGTTTTGTGGGATTTTGTGTTTATGCTTCTTACTTTATGCCAGATAAGCTGATCTGTAAGTAACTTGGTTGGTGTTTTCACACATTGTTCAAGGCAGACCAGGTCGGGCCAGAACATGGCCGCCCGTTTGTTTCTCTGTAGATACGGATCACAAAGTTTGTTTACTGTGAGCGAGTACTTTTCTCCTTTCCTTCTCCAAAATGGATGATTACCTGCGTGAATTTTGTTTTCACTTAGTGTAAACACTGGCCAGGCTTAACAAATCCTGAGTGTGTACATTTTAGTACATAAAATTGTATTTTGTATATAATATGAATTAAATCATATTTTTACTGAGACTGGCTGCCTTTGTGCTTTTTGTTTTTTTTTGTAGCTTTGCATAAAATAAGATTGAGCTTAAGTTTCAGAGAACAAGAGGCAGATGAAGAGAAACATTTTTTGGAAATGACATTCTATAAAGTCCTGTACAGAGGTTTTAAATGACTTATTTGAAATAAAGTGTTTAAAATTATGGAAAACGAAAGGAAAAAATGTTTTCCAGCAGTGCCAGAGTTAAAACGGCGTGTTAGGATCATTGTAGATAAGGGGGTGGAGGAAAGAGTCTTACTGCTGTCTGCGCTGTTCAACTTCTGAGTTTCAACTTTTGAAACTTTGAAAGTTTTCTTTAAAAAAAATTATGACATTAATCTCAACTTTTCTTAAAAGTGTCGTCTCACAAATTTTTTCAGAAATTTGACAAAGATCAAGAAAATGTCTGGATTTCAAAGATCAAAATTTAAACTTAAGGAAATTTTTTGAAACTCAGAAATGTCCAGTTTTTCTCAAAACTTTCTCAGTGTATTGAAACGTTTGGAGTTCTGAAGTTTCCTTATTTTTTCTGGAAAGATATCTCAGATTAATTTCCTAGAATAATATCAAATTCCTAAAATGTAAGGACAAGTAAAACTTTCTAGAAAAAAAATGCCATTTTTGAATTTCAAAAGTCAAATTTCAAAAACTTTTGAAATTTCCAAGTTTTTCTAAAAGATTTCTGAAAGTTTGGCAGAAATTTGCTCATTTCTATCCACAATGGCCTCAATGTGGCAGTATACTACGACTTTGTATTTGGGCCATTGGAGATAGAAAAAAAAAAAAGTTTAAAAAGTCAAAAATTTGCTAGAAAAAAACTACATTTTTGAGATTGTCAGAACATTGAGAAACAAACAAATCAAGGAAATTTCTGAGTTTGAAAAAAAAAGCAATGATAGAAAAAAAAATGAATCTCAAACAAATTTTTTGGTAGCATTTTTTAAACTCAGAAATTTCCTTGATTTTTTTTCTCAATGCTCTGACAATCTGTGAACTGTCCACTGAGCTCAGGATGAATGTTTTCTGTGAAATGAGTCTTTGTGTCTCTGTCGTCCTCAGAAGTTTCTTTTTCTTTAGAAAACCCGTGGAGAACCCCCTGGAGTTCCAAAAGTTGAAAATTCGCAAGAAAATTACTGACCTAAAAAATTTATATTAATTTTAGATAATAGATTATACAAAATTAGTTTGAAAAGTGAAAGATTTTTAACTTTTGAAACTCAAATTCCCATTGTTATTTTCCAGAAAAATTTAGATTTTAAATTCTCAACTTTCCAAGAAATTTTGAAAAACTAAATCTCAAAAATTTTACATCTTAATCTCAAAAATATAGTTTTGTTCCATCAGAAAGAAACTTCATTCATTTTCTAGAAAATCTTTGGACAGAAATGTAATTTTTTCCCTTCTACAATGATAAGCCATTATGCAAAACATGTTTCAGGAAAATAAAGGAACCAGATTTGTTATTGTAATCCATTAAAAAAAACGACTGAAAAACAGCCATGAACTCCAACAGAAACCTTTCCAATATATTTTATTTCAAACCGTGGCTTGAACAGAGCGCTTTCTGTAGATTTCAGACAAATCACCTTCTCTGTAAGCACAATAAAAGGTGCAGAAAAGTCAAGGGCTGCACAAACCTTTGCATAGGACTAAAGTCTGTAGGAAAACCATCCTGAACGGAGGAAATGACGTGTTGAACGTGAGAACATGCAGCGCGGAGCTCCAGCCGAGGGATGCAGCGTCAGCAGAACAGCTTCAGGCGCTTCATAGGTAAACCCAGAGACTCTTTAACGTCACAACTTTTCTGATTCAAGTTATTGCTGAGCTGATCAATTGGCTATACTTTGAGATTGTTAAGATATGCAAGACGACTCCACTCACTTCACACTAAGAGGTCGGACTTCAGGAATAAATAGGATATCAGAGCAAGCTCTAGAACAAATTTATATATATTTATATATGCCAAGCATTTAATATGCATACGTCATTAAAATATGTATTTATTCAATTATTACAAATTAGCTGCTGCTAATCTATAATACAGTAGCTAATAATTACACGTACTAATACTAAGATTTGATTTTTCCATTCTGTGACATTTTTGGGAAATACTTCAAAGTTGCCTTGATTCTTAAACTCCAGTTAAAACAAAGTCAAATTTTTTTAAATCCTCAGAATTACTGGAAACTGGAGCGAAAATATCGAGTTCATTCATCACTGCAACGCATGAGAATCTGTTTCACCCAACAACATGCACACAGACAACAACCAGGGACTAAAAGTCAGCTTCATGTCCTTACGTAAAGAAGGCAGCGCCGTTAAATGCGGGTTGAAATGCGTCAGATGAGCGTTGAGCGGCCAGAGACTCCTTTCTTTTCCCCAGAAGTAAATCCTGCTGTTCGCACTTTAAAGGATCAGCGTGACTGTCGCCCTCCCAAAGATCAGGGCTTTTTTTTAGATTTGATTCAAAGTCCTGTTTGCACACATTTACACATGTTCATCAAAATATAAAAACACTCTATTCATAAATTAAAACAACAAAAACAAATATAGTTTCTCAAGGTGAGTCTTTAGAGGTGAAAAATAGAATTTAAGGAATAGAAAATACACGGCTTTGCAAAAGGAAACAAAAAAAAAATTCAGAAAAGAATTTCAACTGGTACTGATTCTTCTGATCTCACTCTGCAAATACAATAAATGTTATTATTTTTGATTTACTTTCCAGTGCAAATATCTTAACACACTTGAAATAAGACAAAACTAACTTACAGATAACATTTTAGAAAGATACAGGTGCTTATTTCAAGTCAATATTCCTTAATATTGATGAACAATTTCTGGTTCGACGGTTAAAATCTAATTGAAAGTCCTCAGGAGCTAAAATTATCTTTTTTTCTCCCCAATTAAAAAAGCAAAATGAACATTACTGTAAATTCTTTATCCTTTATCTGCACAACAATAAATGAAACATGTAAAATTTAGATAAAAACAGACTAATATGAGGTTTGCCTTAATGGTTACAGTGGTTTAACTTTTCTGTTTTGTCGATCTATAAAATGTTTTGGGTTTTTACCCCTTCAGGCCATAACATTTTTTTTTTATTTTCTTCTAGAACATTGGCTGTGATTATACAACTATAATGGAAGGATGTGCCCAAGTTTGTATCTGAGTAAAACAAATAAAAGCAACAAATAAAAGAAAACTATAAGTAGTTATAAACTTGCCTTATTACAAAAAGTGTGCATCTATGCACGAGAACCAGATTTGTGCTATTCTTGAACTTCAATTATGGCCACACAAAATTATTCCAAGGACCAGAAATGGCCCATGGGCCACACTTTGGACACACCTGCATTATAATGTGGAAAAAATGTCTTCTTGTAAGTAAATTTATCTAGAACCTTTCAATCAGTATTAAGGAATTACTGACTTAAAACAAGCTCCTATATATTTTTTTTCAAGTGAACTCAGACATTTCCACTAGAAACTAGACAAAAAATACTTTGTAAGATTTTGTGGGTTTTTTGCACATTTCAGGAAGCAATCTCTTTATT
Organism: Brachyrhaphis terrabensis; assembly: GCA_903067065.1. Lineage (NCBI taxonomy): Eukaryota > Metazoa > Chordata > Actinopteri > Cyprinodontiformes > Poeciliidae > Brachyrhaphis > Brachyrhaphis terrabensis. The sequence continues at coordinate 15,564 of CAEGAG010248351.1, forward strand.
TGAATGACTTATTTCCAAATATCAACGTCGGCTGATCAAACCCTCATAGTTTCAAACATTTTCCAGCCGTAAAACCAATATAAAAACATCATTTATACAGATAGACCTTTGTAGATTTAAGATACTAATCAACATGGAGTGCGTCCAGCATCCTCCTGCTGATACTCGCGTTAAAGTGCGTGAAAGCCCCTGGAGGAGCGGCGCCGCCTCAGACCAGGCTGAAGCCCTCGTACTGCTCCACGGCCTGAGTCAGGCGGCGGCGCAGCGTCTCTTTGGTCTGGTAGCGCGGCATGTCCAGCAGGTTGTAGCAGGTGTGAGCCACGGGCAGGTAGTGTTCCTCCGCCGTGGTGGACTGGATGACGATGCGGAGGCTCTCCATGCCGTGGATGGGGATGCGGTCGCTTCCCGTCAGGAACACTGGAAGAGGAGAACGACGCTTCAATTCAACACCGACAGATCCAAAACACATTATTGAAGGAGCAATGTTTTAATGCCATTTTATAGCTACATAAAGTAACTATGTTACCTTTAGCTGTTATATATCAAATATCAGTAGCAAGAAATTCGACTTCGTAATTTATCGCCTTGAATTGGGTCTCTGTCTCTCCTGCTCTTTCTGAAACTCCGCCTTCACGAAGTCGTCACAACATGGCTCCTCTATTAACCCTTGAATAATGTTTTAACAAGCGTTGCTCTGAGCTCTTTAATGAGCTCAGCAGTTCCACCAGGTGTTTGCTAATTCATGCTGGCTAGTCTGAAGGGGCAGGGGAGAGCTGCTCTGTGAGAGCAGCTCTCTCACGGAGCAGCTCTTAAATTTCAAAACTGCAGCTCTGAGGAGGAGCTATGCCTCAAAGGCGGGGCTAGATCCACCCAGGCGTTTTCCAAAGCTAACTGGTTGCCATAGAAATTAAAGGATTTCTCAAACATCCATGAAAGATTCAAGGCAACACTCCTGGTTTGTTTTGATGAGGGAATAAATTCATAACATAAAGTAAATCTCAAAAAAGGCAGTTTTACATGACTTTAAGATGAACGATGGAGGTTATTTCTGTCTAAAAATTATATTTAGGGTGTTTTCACACCAGATAGCTGGGGAAATTGAAAAATGTGTTAATTTTTCCGAGGCTGCGGTTCACTTTCATACTGCTTTGTGTAAAACAGACCAAACTTTTGAAAAACCTGTTCCCCTCCTCGCCTGTGGGGGCGCTGCAGCAAAAACCATTGAAGTAAACGACGTGAAAACTTCTGAAGAAGACACAGAGCACAACTTCCTTCTTTACAAAATGTAAACAAAAATGGAGGCGTCAGATTTTAGTGGTTGTAGTATTTCTCTTTAGTCTTTGGTTAAAGGCTGCGAGTCATTTTTCCTACTTTTTTAATGACTTTTAAACATATTTGTGGTTTCATTTCTGTAATTGCAGATTTTTTTTTTTTTGCATTTGTTTTGTGGATTGCTGTTTTTTTTTTTCTTCCGTTTTCTGCGATTGCAGCTGCAAAAATTTGGCTGAATGGTTATGATTTTTAATGTTTTTAATGTCGAGTGTAGGGCAAATTCAGCTGCAAAAATAGCCAAAAAGTCTGTAGTAAAATAATTTTTAAAAAAGGTTTTAAAGTGTTTTATCTGAAAAGACGGCACAGTCATACCAAAACATCAACAGTCAGAAGTTGTGTATTTTTATCCTCCAGCATGAACCAATGAAAAATTTAAATGCTTACATAAGAACTGCTTCTTCTTCTCCAGCGGGAATTCGTGGAAAACCTCCCAGAAAAGTCGGACTGTCGGGTGAGTGGCGCTGTACTCCCCTTTGTAAACGGCGTTCTGTAAAGAGACAGAAGAAGAAAACGTCTCACTTCGTATTCATGGAAACCTGAATGTGTCATGTTAGATTCTCTCCTCAGTCAAAAGATGAGAGTGAGGTTTCTTCCTCCCTCCTATGATCCAGATCAGACGTTTTTTACCTTTAAGCTGAGCAGCTGGTTTCCATTTCAGGTTCTAAAGGTCGTAAAGTCAAACTGCAACTCAACAACAATCCCCTCCGTCTTTATGCGTCTTTATGCTCTCAGTCAGAAATCAGACGTCAAAGACTGATGACAAACCTGCAGCAGCATTTTTCAGAAATAAAAAACAAGAATCTACTTGAAACCTGAACACCCTGAGGTCGCATCCACCCGCCAATTAAAAATCTCAGAACTACAGCTGCAGAAAGGCGCATCGCTCTGAAGTGACAACTGCAAAAATACGAGTTTAGACTGAAAAACCAGCCTGATTTCTGTCTGATTCCTTTTTAAGCCTTTATGTTTTAAAAGAGACAAGTGTTGTAGTTGAAGATAGACAAACCTAATTAAATTAAGAGCAAAAGTAATAATAATTTTAGTAATAGATTATTCTATTGATGAACTGGTCAAAAACAAATGTACAAACTCTGCAGATTTAATCAAATTCTCTTTTTATATAAGAAAACAAACATTTTATTGCCTAAAATGCCATAACACACTACTCCCTTAATGAACACTTGATCATTTGTAGTGAAGGAAGCAACTGCAGCTAAAAAACATCAACATGAGAAAAGCTTAGGCCTTCCTGCACAGCATCCAAAACCAAAGGGAATAACCGTCCAAACATGAAACACCTCAAAAAAAAAAAAAGGTCTAGAAAAAGAACAGATCAAACCTAATGGAGCTGCACCAACGTGCTGCAGCTGCAACTGCAGAATAAATAAATCCATAACAACCTGTAGAGGACTGATACTGCCACCACTTTAAGATTAACCCGGAAATTCAGAAATTTTGCACATGCGCACAACACTGGAGGGCAAAAAGACGATTCTTTTACCTGCCCTGTAGCCCCTGTTGAAGTTTTAATGACTGGTGTCGTAAAGTTAATTATGCAAACATAAGTGTGCAGGTGCCCATCCCTGATTGGCTCCCAGAAGAGGCCAGAGACGTCCAATTGGTGACCGATATAAAAGCTGCAGACGGGGACTTCCTGCCATCCATCCTCAGCTCATCTCAACCGGCCACACTGTTTGTCTGTTAACATCTTGTAAAGTTCTTGGAGTTGTAGGAATGAGCTGCCATTATTAGCGACTGTCAAACAAAGTCGCTGAGCAGCTGAATAGAGGATTCCTTGTTGATGCACCAGCTGATCAAAACGCAAATCCAGGATGCAGTTAAGATGGTTTTATTTTTGTCAATATTGTCAATATCCAAGGCAGAACAGTGTCCAAAGCAGCATTAAAACCGGATCTGCAGGTTTAAACAGTGATCAAGGACAAAACATACTAACTTAAGGCGGTCAGCAAAAAGTAAACCTCCCCCATCACCCACTCACTAAAGTCACAAGGTGAGCAACAGGTGATCTACAATCACCAATAACACCACGTGATCCACAACAGCCATTTATGTTTCCTTAGTTTTCTCATGTTTTTCTTCATTAGGTAGGAAGTTTTTGTCATTTGGTTTATTTACTTTCAATTAGGTAAGTTGGTTAATATTCAGATAGTTTCCATTTGTTTGTTGTTTTTGGCATTATAGCTCACTCTGAAGCCATACGCTCCACTTCTTGTAACATCTCAATCAAAAATACATCTTTTTAAAAATAAATAATATTATAAAATGTTGAACTTCATGTGTGTCGGCCGGTTGGGATCTGAAGAGGATGTTGTGATCTGGTATCACGTTGTCATCTGGTATCCTTAGACGGGTCATAACACTGACCTTTTCCATCTCCTCCCAGTTATAATTGTTGTTCCCAACCACCATGGCCATCAGCTCAGAGGGCTGGAACAGCGACAGGATCTCCCCTCCGCACACTTTCAGGAAGCCGGCGGAGAAGGCCGAGTACTGTTCGCTCACCGAGTCGGAGAACACGTAGCGCAGGTAGGCCTCCACAAACTCCTTCCTGAAACACAATCAGGGCGAGTCGTTCAGCTGCCTGAAACATCTGCATCCTCAAACATCAGCTTCACAGGAACAGAGCATTTACAAACCATAAACACTCTGTTCCTCTGTCACTGTGTCTGCATCTGGGTGTTCATATTGTTTTTATAGTTTTCTGCAGAAGAACACGAGTTCATTAATAACAAGCTCAAGGTGAAGCTATTTACATCTGAGTGGTGTTCTTTAAGAAGAATAAATCTGTAATTTGTTAGACTGAAACACTGCATTAAATTCAGTGTTTACCTGCGACTCTCTAAACTCAAGTCAAATGGACCTCGGAGTAAAAGGACCAGAGTAAGATTAAGAGAATAAAGTCAGAATTAGCAGACTAAAGATGCAAAATTACCAGAAGTCGTTAAATTACAAGAAAAAAACTTACTGAGAAAAAAACTTTGAGTTATTAAGATCTGACATGACCAGTTCTCATAATATCACCACTTTATTTTGGTAAGTACATAAATACGGTGATTTGATTCTTCTAAATAGACACAGTCATTGGCACAGTCATTTGAAAGACCTAATACCAATAATAATTGGATAATATGACTGTTGTCACATTAGTTCAACTTGATTCTTGTATTATTTTGATTCTATTCTTGAAATGTTGCAATTATTCTCACAATATGAGAATAGTCCTTGTATTATTGCCACTATCTCACATTATAACCAATATTCTCGCATTATTTTGACTGTATAGTGGTTTTATTTAGACTATTCTCAAATTATTCTGATTATCCTCGCAATATTACAACTGTATTTTTGTATTATTACAACTTCTCTCGCATTATTTCAACTATTCTCGCATTATTTTAACTCTATTGCTCTTATTCCTACTATTCTCGCATTATTATGACAACCCTTGTATTATTATGACTAGTCTTGTGATAATATTCTTGTGAGTTAAAAATTTCAGAAACCAACATTCTTAGTCTGGCCATTGTGAAACTAGCAGCGGTTTGAGTAGAAATGACAGAGAGAAGTGGACCTTTCACTTCTGAATGACGTAAAACGAAATAAAATAAAGTTTTGGAGTGGCCTAGTCAAAGTCCAATTCTGTATTGTGACACATCATTCATACTGAATATGGGGCAATAAATTTTTTTTATCTTATAATAAATAAAATATTTTGTAAGTTCTTTTTGTATTTACTCAGGTTACTTTTCTCCAAAAGTAAGATTAGTTTTATCAGAAACATTTAAATCTGTGAAAAAAAGCATAAATAGAAGAAATCAACAACATTTTTACAGCGCTGTTACTTCATAAACCTGAAAAGCTTGAGTTAACATCTCCTTCTGTTCAAACTAATAAAAAAAATCTCTCACAAAGACTGGGATATTTTTGAAGAGGTCACAGTGACCGAAACGTTCGATTCAATTGTTCCTGAGTTTAACACTCAGCGGTTTCACATCATAGGAGAAAACGTCACTGTGATCCATCAGAGATGAAAAAGTAATGTTTTATTTAGATGCATCGGAGATAACTTTAAAAAAATATTCTTATGCATATGAAACAGATCTTCTAATTTTAAAACTGACTGAATCGAATTCCTGCATAACTAAAAATTATGTTATCTTTTTTCAAAATGTTAGACATCGTTTGTGGCTCTGGCTGGATTAAGAAAAAAAAGGTATTTCTGACAACTGAAAGCAAAAGCATGCAGGTTGCCAGATTTACTATATGGACTGAAATATTAATATTTATTTTTAGTAATAAAGCTCTCAGTTAGCAAAGTTGTGAAACCTGTTGTTCTTGTCCACAGCGATGCTCTCTCCTCCGGGAATCAGCTCCTTGATTTCTGTCATCCCGTAGTTTTCCCTGGTGATCTACGATGGAAAACAACACTGATTCATCATCAATGAATGTGAGATTACTCTGACCTACACAGAACCCATATAGTGATTTTGAGGTAGAATGTAATCAGAAAATAAAAGGGAGGTAATGATCGATCCCTGAGGAACACCACAACTAAGTTAAGCTATTAAGAGTATCAACAATTGTCTGCGGCAGCAGTAACAAACCCAAACATGTCTGCTACACCTCTAACCCACAGAACTGAATCAGCCATCGCAAAAACAAGAAAGAAAGTAATTCCCTTGTCTAAAAAAATCTTAAAGCTGTATTTTATGCATTCATGCTCACATAAATGCATAAAATGCATGTATAAAATGCCTACTTCTTTCACTAAAGTATTTTGTTGCGTAACACAACAGGGAGAAATAAAAAAATATATAATTATTCTTTATCCGATACTAAAAACAGCTAAAACATTTATGAGGAGTTACACACAGCAAAGTTGAGAAGAAATGTCTCTTCTACGTCTCCTCCTTCATAGTCTAGAAGTTGCTGAAGACTCCTGGAAAACAGAAAAATAGTTATTAAGAAAAAAAAAAAGAAAACAAACAGTCCACAAAACATATAAATAACAATTTAACATGTAGCTGATTATATCCAACAGTAGCAAACAGGATATAACGCAGAGGGAGTGTGCTCTTTAGTTTTCCTGCGAGCAACACGTAGGAGATTTATTTCCAAAACACAGGAAACACGGAAAGAGGTCAAACAGTCTGACGACAAAGAGGCTAATTAGCGAAATGGGACGGATGTTTATTCCTACTGGGATGAGGTCATCATGAGCAGGAACTGCAGCCGCATTGATTCTGGAACATTTCCACCATCTACGTCCTCCAAGACGACGTTTCTGTGGCGCTGGAGGCTGTGCAGGCCTTCTCCACGCAGATAACGTCAAAATCAATAGTTATATGAGGAGAATTACGCTCTACAGAAACACAGACATCAGTCCTCCCAGAGCAATATCCACTTTCCTACTTTAATATAAAGAAATTAATGTATGCATCTGTAACAGGGTTTTATTTTAACAATATTTTAGATGTGAAATTTGTCAAAATTTATTTTTTAGTCAATAAGTTGTTTTATTGGTGTATTAAGTTCTGCTATCTGCTCTTGAGGGTTGGTGGTTACCATAGCAACCACAAACTGTCAGCTCCTCCCCCTTTTTTCTGTTGTCGTCTGTAACTGTGGTATGTATTGGGATCAGCTCTGCGTTTTTCTTTACAAGCATTATATTTTAACATATATGTTAGATAAATTTAATCATATACAGTGCGTCATGTGAAATTTTGTAATGTTTTGTATATGGTTATATCTGGTTTTAATATTGTGCATTTTAGCTGTTTATCTGCTGCTACCTGCGGCTAACTGCTCATGTGGAGCCACTGCTCAGTAGTTTGTTTACTGTATTTTATTTAATATATAGGGCAGAAGATAAACACAGTGAACCCGAGTGTGTCTGTCGTGAAATCAACTTTGACGACAGACACAAAGTTGATTTGACGACACGTACTGAGACGTAGAAGTTTTTCACAATAAGCCGGGACTGTGAAACCATTTTCATTTTCATTATGAAGATCATGTTCTCAAAGGGCTGATTGTTCTTTGAGAACATGATCTCAAAGAACATGTGAGATCACATGTTGATAAAACCTATAAAACTGCTAAAATATTAATAAAGTACTTCTTAAAATAAAATAATATTGAGCATATTCTCACACTGATCAGTTTGCAATTGTTTTTGTTATTTTTTGCAATAACAATCAGAATTTGTGGTGCTAACTTAGAAATAATTGCATTTCTGGATAACAGTAAGTGTAACTATTTGATACTCGCCATGGAATAGCGATATGAAATACTGCCTCTTGCAGGTAGGAGTTAGCATCACTTAAACCCGATGTGTTTGACCATTTTTGTGGGAAATTTGCAATAAACTCACAATAAAAAATTTGAGCAAAAACATGTGGGGATCTCTGGATTTTGTGTAAATTTTCAAAATATCGGAGACAAAAACAGCAAAAAGATAAAAATTGCTCTAATATTTAACCACAGAAATGTTATCTGAAAGGCTCTATTCATGTGTTTCTGTGGAGTCTAGATGCCCACATTTGGCCCCCGGGCCTTGAGTTTGACACGTGTAACAAACTGTTTACAGTGGGAGTTTATGCTTCCCGGTTTGAAGCATAAAAAGTGGAGCGAACCTGGCTTCTGTCGGCGATAGCTCTTTGAAATCGTCCAGTGAAGGCGACACGTCCAACAGCTTCTTGTAGAGTGCCAGAGGAAAGTGCAGATCCACCACAGTGGAGTTATAGATGGCCAGACCGCAGACGATCCCGATCAGATGAAACCAGTTCTGCTCCACAAAACACTGGGAATGCAAACACATTTAGACAAAACTCAGACTTGTTTTCAGCTGAACGAATGTGAGAAAAACAAAACATCTGGAAACTTCTTCTTATTTAACACTATCAGATTTGAAATGTTTTTCTTTTTCCATATTTGTGTCTGAACACTTGATAACCTGTCAGAATTGATTTAAATTTAAATCAGTTAGTTGGAGAGTGCATTTATCATATTGTTTATCGTTTATGGTGATAAATTTCTTCTGATAATAATTCTGATTTATAGTTGTCATAATAAATTCCCGTTAAAAAACAAAAAACAGCTGTAATGTCAGGATTGTTAGTTATTATGTTTCCCACCGTTTGTTCAATGAAAGCATCAAAAAAAGTTTTAAATATGATTCAATGTTAGGTTGGGATATATGGGCTTATAAGTTTTGTTACATTATTTTGTGGTACTATTGTGATAAAATATAAAAGTGACAATATGAACTATTTATTGCTCCTTTTTTAGGTAACCGTACGGCTGTTACTGCGTGTTACAGCAATTACAGCCCCACAAACCCAAATACTGCCCTTGAGAAACATTCCCATTTTTAACAGATTTTTTAGGGCACCAGTCACATAAATCAGTGCGATTTGAATCACTAAACTGCTTCACAGCTTTACCTCAAGATCCAATAAGGGTCAAAGTTCAGCAACATGCTCCCTCATGGAGGTGCTTGTTTTGTAAACCTGAACGTTCTGCCTGCATCAAGGTTATTATAGTTAACTAAAACAAGCAAAATAAGGAAAACTGAAATTCAGAAAACATTTTTGTTAACTGAAATAAATAAAACCGGTAATTAATGGGGGGAAAACTATAACTAACTGGAACTATATTGTGTGTTTATAAACTTAATTAAGACATACTAAAATTATAGACGTAATATCCTTAATTTTTTTTGTTTATGAATCCATTTACTAGCCTTTCGAACTGATGTGAAAATTATTTTTCTTCCACCTCCACACCTCACACAAGCAGTTTATGTCAGCTGTGGGCAAAATGTGGAACTCCTTTCTCCTACTGGTGGCAAAATGGCAACAGCAAAAGCTTGAGGAAACCCCACAGTCAGCTGATTATTCAACAACTCGATACTTTTTTTTTTTTTTATTGTATCTTCTGTACATTATTCACTACCTTTAACAATGTATAGATATTCACAATACAATACTTTGACATTTTTGAATTCTGCACCTAAAAATTAACCAAAAAATGAAAAAAACTAATACAAACTAAACAAAATTTGACTAATAATATCGGAAAAAACTAGCAAATACACTCTAAAAACTAACTGAATTAGACAAACAGAAAGACAAAGTTAAATAAAACTACAATGAAAACCTAAAACTATTATAAACCTGACATGTATGAATCCTGCTGATTAATTCAAGGATCAACAAAAATTTAAAGCTGCAAAAATTGAACATAAAGTCTAAAAACGAATTATTCTGTCCACTCGATCCACCTGGCCTTGTTGTAACGGGATAATAAAAATGTGAATTATAGCAGAAAAGGCGGAGTGCGACTAACCCACACAGCCATGGTAAACCCTCTGCTGTCATTTTAATCTAAAGTCCAATGTTTGGATTTGTGTAAAATCAGGTTGATTCCTGCTTACTTTGTCAGAGAACCACAGCAGGTTGGAGTCTTTATAATGAGTGAACATCCCATAAACAGGATCCAGAAGCTCCTTTAGCAGCAGCAGGAAGAACTCTTTAGTTACGCCGCCTGCGTCTACGGCTTCCTCGCCATCAAAGATCACCTGGAGGGAGCAGATAATGAAAGAAAGTGCATGTAGAAAAGGTTCCTACACACTTTCTATGTCATAATTCAAGACTTCAGTTTTCTCTCTAACAAGTACAGCTTTAAAAATTTGGAACATTGTGAAAAAGTTTAGTTTCTGCAGGAAATGACCCTTGTATAGATTCATTAGAATGAAATATTTCAAGCGTTTATTTCTTGTAATTTTTTTTTTGAAACATTATTTTTATTTTCTTTTGTTACATAATGCAGAAGAAAAAAGAAGAAGTTCATGGAAAAGAAACAGAAAAGTGACAGGTGACTTCTTAATGCAATTTTAAGGTGTTTAGTTATTCTAAAGGTTTCTAAATAATGTCCATTTTTCCTGCAGTTCTTCACCGATTGATTATCTTAGAATGCATGTAAAACAATTTCTTGTAATTTGACCAATTATTTTAGTAATTGATTATTCTGACAATTAATTAAGTGATGGGGAAAATTTGGTTCATTGTGCAAATTTTTCTGTGAATCACTTGAACTTAATTTATACAACACCTGAAATACATGAGAAATGCAAATAAACAAATAATTCAGTTCCTTTTTTCAATAAATGCCAAAATAATGTCTAACATCAAATTTTTTTTTCTTTTATTGAATTTGAATTTGGTGAAGCTAAAACACCAGTTGGGTAGAAAATATTCACAGCAATAGAAGGTTTTTTATTTATCTGAAATGCAAAATGCATAGATTCTTTTGTACAATTTTGGTGTAATTACTGTTCTAATTATGTTGCACTTTCAGTAATTTGCCTGTTTTAGTCTGTTTACTCCATTTAACAATTAATAAAATACTTAATTAGCTAACGATTATTTCAATAATTGATTAATTGTTTCCGCCCAACTTACAGATAATGAAAACACAAAATTAAGTGTCTCAGAAGATTAGAACGTACTGAAAAGGCTGTAGTATATTCACAGAAAGTTGAGTGGAAGGAAAAAGTGTCATAGGAAAAGATGCAATAAGAACAATGATAACAGAAGACTGGAGAGAAATTTTGTCAAGAATTTAAAATTGTCATGAATCTGTATGAGTTTCACTTTCTGAAATGAATTGACAAAAAATATTGGACTTTTCCATGATATTCTAATTTCTGAAGCTGCACTTGTACTTTGGGAAAACACAGAAGTATATAAGGAATGATCAAAATGAAGATTGATGGACTGGGGTGACTGGAAGCAACTTTTAAACAAAGTCTGCTAAAAAGGAACATTTTCCAAATTATTTCCATATTTTGATACCACTGAGATGAAAGAATCAGGGATCTGCTCACCTTGAGGGGCTTCTTCAGATCCACATCAGAGTACATGGTGAGCTCCCGCAGCGTGTCACTGACTAAATGGTTCCTGCGCACATGCAGCACCAGATATGGGTTCCTAGCGAGGTGGGGCTCCAGCGTGAGCAGCATGAAGACGTTGTGCAGGTTTGCGCCGCTGACGGCCATCTTGGCAAAAAAAGAGATGAATAATTTGAACAGCAGATTGGAAAACAGGCCTGCACTAAAGTCTTAAGTTGTTGTTTTTTTTCTCTCATTTAATTTCAAAGCAGATAAAGTTTCTTTCTCCTAACTAATTTTCGCCATTTTATACAAACCTGTAAAAGTGACTAAAAAGGCTGAGTTATGGATGCACTTTTAGAGGTTTGCAGTGAAACTGATGTGAGCGCATATATATTTATGAACAAAGAATAGCATGTGGTGTGTGTGCATTTACATCTCAAACTCACTCAATGTGTGTTCAGGCAACGCTTGGCTCTGGGTGTGTGCTTGTAACTTAGCAAATTAATGTAAATGAAACATCAACCAGCAAAGTAAAACATTACTAAATGAATCGGAAGGATTTAGGAAAACAAAGTAAACTTAATTCAATAACCTTTTGAATTTTGTATCTTAATAATATTTAGTTAAACATACAGATATTCTGACTCAACACTGTCGATTTTAAGTAATATGTTTTTAATTTACTTATAAATGTGACAAGCATTAAATGGCTTGTCTTCTGTAATTACTTTTTTAACTGAAGCGTAAAAAAACCATTTATTTAACTTTGCATGTTTGCTGTTTTAAAGGACAGGTTTCTGTTTTCTGAGCTTGGTTAACAAATTTATTCTCAGTATAAGATGATGATTTGGGTCGCTTTCTTTCAAAACACTATATTCAGCCAAGTTGGCTTTTCAGTAAAAGTTTGAGAAGACATGGTTCCACTTCCTATAAAAAGATGAAGACTCTCTGTTGTAACATTTTCAATTGCAATAAATGTCTGTAATAATTTTGCCGTGATTACAAATAAAAAGTCTATCTGCTTCAAATGGCCCCCGAGCCACACTTTGGAGACCCTGGATTAAGTATTGTCAGTAATGTCCTCCAATAAAATAAAATTTTCTAGTCGTATTTCCAAATTCCTGTCAACTTTTAAGATTTAACACAAAACCACGTACTGCCCTAGCAGCTCTAGCTTAGCAAGTTTTCTGGGGGACAACCCGTCATAAGACAGTCCGATTATTTGGTGGTTGAAAACTTTTGCACAGACTTAAGAGGCTCCTACCTGCATTTGCAGTTCAGCATCTGTTTGCAGCATCGTCGTCTTGGCTCGGGCGTTCAGGATGAACGGGAAGGCACAGAGGTTCACTGAGGGAAAGTCCTTCTGCTGGGATCGCAACACTCACAGCGTTACAAACCCAGCATGAACACGACTGATTTAATGTTCAAAATCAAAATACCTGTGAGGGGGAGGAGCCCATTTTCTAGGAATCAAAATAAAACGGGACAGAAAAATGTCAGGATTATGCATAGTTTGCGAATAATCGGCATCAGACAACACAGAAATGCGACGCTGCGCTCACAATCTCAGCTTTAATCAGAAACCATTTGAGGTAGTCCTCCTGGATGTCCACCAGGCTGCTGATGTCTGGGATGTAAAAGCGACTGTACTCCACGTGATTCGCCCTTAAGTTTACCTGGCAACACAAAACAGGTCTGTGCCTCAGAGCAACAACAATATACAATCACAAAAGACATCTGATCAATATCAATAGATAGAATATTCAATAATCTAATACTATATACTTTTAGATAATCATATTGTATTGTGACTTTATTACCAGATAAAAAAATTTATTACAATCTCATCTTTGATTGTAAGAAAATGTGTAACATTTTATTAATATGAAATTTTATCTTTTTCAAATATTTCTTATGGTTTGCAGCAGTTCCTTTGGTTTTTTTATATAAGAAACTTTTCCATTTGTTCAACTTGTATTTATATTTTTTAAATGAAAAACAGAACACGTAAATTATAATGAAAAATTTAAGATAAAATTTTTTGTCCTCATATTTTTGTACCTTGTGGAGTTTCTCCAGCAGCTGCAGCGTGGCCAGGAAGTAGTTATCGTAGAAGACGGGCACCAGGATCGTCTTGCCGCCCGTCAGCATGAACACAACGATGCGTTTATACATGTCAACCATTCTGGTGAAGAAACTGCCGTCCATAAAGCACCACCAGTTATCTACGGGAAGAAAAGACGACCAAAAAACAGGAACACATTTCAGCTTTGCCCGTTAAAGCCGTTCAAACGACTTCACAGATTACCCTAAAAGAAATTTGGGATTATTTGGTCGCAGTGTCTGCATGGAAATATGATACCCAATACTTTGCTGGGGTTGGCGTCTAGCCGGAGAATAGCCATTGCCAGGGGAATAGTGAGGCGGATGTAGTTCTTGGAGTCCTGCAGGGCGGGGTACTCGGACAAGATGAGGTAGATCCTCATGGCCTCAACGTCCGGCGGCGAGCGGGGCAGTTGGGGGATCATCAGGCTCTCAAAACTTTTGGAGGCCTCAAAAACACACATTTATTACTTTTAATTTATAAATCAGACTTTAAAAAAGCTGCAGAGGGAACAGGAAACACTTTTAAGGCAGCAGGACTTTAAAGGTTCTGGACTTTTGCCTCTTACCACTGGTTGCAAAGTCATCTTAACATCATTCAAACAATACCCAACCTACAATTACTAAACCATAACCGGCAGTGATGAGTCAGAGCTGCCGTTTCTTTTTAAGAGCGGCGGCAGAACTTGATGTACTTCCAAAAACAAACTCTAATACAGAGGAACAGCTACCCTGGGAATGATGCATTACATGGAAATGGTTCTTCTCCACCTTCCAGTAGGGAAACAGGAAAACTTCTACCTCCATAAATCACTCACTGAAACATTAATGGATGCACAAGCTTCATAGCAGCTGAAACAATTAATCGGATCAATTGATTATTGAAATAATCTTCAATTCATCAAGTAATTGATTAACTGTTTACTGGAGTGTACAGACTCAAAAAAGGTAAATTACTGAAACAACATATTCAGAGCAGTAATAAAGCCAAAACTGTACAAATAAATATACATTTTGCATTTAAGGTTAACTTAAATGTAAACTTTAATAGACAAAAAAATATTGAAAGTCATTAAATCATTCAAATACAAACTTATAATAGCCGGTGCAGATAATTAAATGTGTATTTAATTATTTCATGATTCCTGAACTGAATAATTTTATCTGTCAAACTTACCAATGAAAGTCGAACATTCAACTAAACATTTATTTATTTTACTGTACATTTAATTCAGAACTTTATTATGTATTTATGTAACTTTGTTTCTTTTGGCCTTCCATATCATTTAGACACTGTTAAGTGGAAAGCTTTTCTGCGTATTCCCTTGTCAAGGGAATTATTTTCTTATAAATAAGTCGACTTTTTAATTAAAATTCTGCTTTTATACAAACCAAACAACCTCAATGACAGACATAGGAGTTTTAGGGTGACATCATCACCAGATAATCAAACTGAGATCAATGTGATCCAACAGAAAAACAAACATTTTTTATTCAGTCAATCATTTAAAGCTGCATGTTGATTTGTGGTTTGTTACCTGTTCCAGGAGTCCAGAGAAGGCCGGTTTGCTGAGAACCTCAAACAGCATTCTGACCGAGTTGAGATCGATACCCGGGATCTTTGGGTTGGTCTTGAAGTGAGTGTCATCACTGAGAAGACAAAAACATAAATAACTGATACCACTGTAATTCAGAAGCAATTTTTCAAGAAAAGAAAAAACAAAAAGCTGTTGAAATTATAAACAAAAGGATGTAATTTTATATATTTGTCACCTGAGAGTTAAGTTTCCTAAATGCTACTGCAGTTAGATTTTTAAATTCTTAATAAGTGTAATAAAATAAAAAGCAACCAAAACTTTCTACTTGACAGTGCAGATGCCATTTACAGTAAAAAACCTTCTAAACGCTTTCAGAGTAAAGGTTGAATTTAATCTTAAAACATCAGATGTCATCTTGTTGAGACCAAACACAAAGCAGATGCAGCAACAGCAGCAAACCGAGTCGGAGCAACGAGCCCCGACTTAACGACTCTGTTTAACGAGGAAACAGGAGCAGGTCAGGCTGAAAATACCACAAAAAGGTTGTTTTTCTCCACAACGTCACTCTAATTACATAATTTTCAACGTATTGGGGCAGTTGTAGATAGAAAAAAAAGGAGGATTAAATTTCTGCCAAAATATTAAGAAATTTTGATATTAATTTATGAAACTTTCTAGAAAAAACGTGGAAATTTCTCAGTTATAATGTAAAAAAAAAATTACTTTTGAAACTCCAAGGTTCTTCTTGAACATTTCTGAGATTAATCTAAAAATTTCAAACTTTTCAAGCTCAGAAATTTCCACCTTTTTTTAAGAAACGTTCTGAAACTAACCTAAAATTTTTGAGTTTCTTTTCACCCAAATTTTTTACTTTTGAAGCTTAGAAACGTTTTTTGTTTTTTGTAGAAAATTTCTGAGTTTGATCTTGCAAATTTTCCAATTTTGAACTCAGAAATTTCCACATTTTTTCTAAAAAAAAAAAAGTCTCAGATTAATCTCTGAATTTCTTCGGTTTTTGGCATAAATTTACTCCCTTTTTTCTAAGTACAACGGCCTTATGTGAATTAAAAGTGCAAGGTGAAAAATTGGGCAAACTCTTAGCCAATAAGCTTTAAAGCAAATTCAGGGTAAAACTAATACAATAATCAGAAGGCTGAAGGGTTTCATTTAGATAGTGCTATTTGAAGCTCAACTCTTCTGAATCCCCTGCAGGTAATACTATAATGTATTCTTTTCCTCACAATTTTGATTTTCCAAAACTTTGCAAATAACCTTCAGAAAGTTGAGAGATGCACCAACTACCAGAGACATAGTATTAATAATAAAATTATTAAAGAATGCAAAATTTGTGAAATAATTAAGTGTAGACGAGCCGAGGTGTGAAGCAACCGGCTGGTGTCCATCTTTTATAAACCAGCTGTGAATCAGCAGAGAAACCCGACCCGTAATCCCTGCAGAGTACAGTTGGCCTTATGAACCCGCAGAGGTCCGGTTTCCACCCTGCTGACCTCCTGAGCTCTTTCCCAGGACTTGGTAAGTAAACTGCTGATAGGTCAGCCTTAGAAAACCATGACCTCCACTCAGGTTCACAGAGAGAGGAGCACAAATCGTCCTCAAACTAAACCAGATAACATCTTTCCCCGACTACATTCTCACTTTTTCTTTGCTGACTAAGGTTCTGTAATATGAGTAAAAGAATGCAGTGTTCAGTCCAATGTACAGCTGATTTGTTTACACATAATAAGAAGATATGTATTGACCCCAGTGATCTGTGGGGAAGCAGAATGTAGCGTTTCAGGTTCTAATTTAGCTTGCAACACAGAAACATACAGGACAAATAACTCTAACACCTCACAATGTAGAGACCGATAAACCTAAAAGTCATGGTTTGAGACTGTGGGAGTGCACTTGTGTACTTGTGCACCCAAAGTGCTTGAAGAGAACATAAAAACTTGAGATTCGAACCCAAAACCTCCTTGTCTTTCTCAATAAACAATAAATCAAATAATCGCATTTAAAACAAGATCAGTTTATCGTTTTTCTCTTTTCTCTCTTTCTACCAAAAACTGGATGATAAAATCTTCAATCTCTTACTTTGGTCTCAACTAGCTTTTTTTTTTTTATATATATATAAAATTTTGCTTGCACAGACTTACTGATCCCTTTTATTTGTCGTTTCTGTTGTTTTGCTCATTTATTTTGGATATATAAAATGCTTTCCAGTTCCAGTATTAAATGTTCAATAGAAATGAAGGTTTATTTATCTTTGAGAAGGTGTACCTTTGCATTACTTTAAAATGGTCTGAAAACAACAATATTATAATTTATCACAATAACTTCTGGGACAATTTATCAGCAGTGCCACCAATCGAAATCCAATTTGGTGAGATTCTTCACTAATCATATTTGTAAGGAAACACAGCTCTAGCCATGTTAAAGTAATAATTTAGTTTTTGTTTATCAGTTTAAAAAGATTTTACAGTAGTAAACAAGTGGAAGAAGCTATCATACGTATGTTTGTAATAATGCACCTCCTAAAAACATAACGTACTTTAATTAGGACACTTCGAAACGAGTCAAGTGAGTAAAGCGGTGAAGAACTGCAGGGAATACCAACAGATTCAGCCCAATCTAAAAGCTATTTTTATACAAATAAAGACAGCAACAAAACTAATCTCTGTTTAATATAAGATAAAACAACTTGAGTTTGGAATAAATACTTTGTGTGTTTTTGTTTCTGCAGTTAAAACGGCCATGTTTGTGAGTTTAGTAACTAGCATGTAATTCTTCCAACATGGCCAAGAAACTGGATGGAACATCTCAGCATAAAAACTTTCAACTGCAAATAAAAGTATTTATTTTTTAATTTATCTGATGTAGAACCGTTGAGTTTTATATAAACATCAAGAAAATCTGTACAGAATTTAACTCCATTCTCTTCTTGCTGTTCAAGAGGCAGAAAGAATCTTGAGATTATGAAGATATTCAGAAGTTTCATAAGATTCATATGCAGTAAAGTGTTTGTCTTTATAAAAGACAAACAAAAGAAGTTTGTCTTTTGCAAAAGGTGGTAAACTGAGTCGCCTTGTTCCGGATAAAGTTTGTTTACCTTTGGTCCAGGAAGCTGGCGTTCCAACAGGCTGTCGAGGAGAGCTGGATCACAATGTCACTGCAGAAACAGACAAATACGCTTTTTTAAATGATGTGTACAAAAAACCCTAAAATTTAGTCAAATCACAAATAAAATGTTTCTTTTTTTATATAAGGAGATTTGCAACCTTTACAACCTAATGATTAATTTTTATTCTCAGGCCATCCAAAAACAACTCGCTTAGAGTCGCAAATGTCAAACAACTTTTTTGGGGGGAAAATAAATAAATAAAAGAGAGCTTCTAATTTCAGATAAATGTCTACTATCAGACATTTGTTATCATTTTAAAGAACAACCATTTATTCCTATTTTTAGGATTTAAAATAAAGATGAATATAACATTTAGCAAAAAGAAAATAGCAAGAGTAACCTGACAGAGAAAGTCACTGTGAACTCTGCAAAAGAGCTTCAACTGCCACTGCTTTTGATAGTCATGCTTTTATTATTTTATGCCTTGGTGTTTTAAAAACTAAAATCTAGTTCTCTGGTTGAATTCAAATGTTGATACTTGTAAACGATGCTGCTATACTGACAAAGACTGTAGATCTCAAGTTTTTTATTGTAAATCTAGTTACAGATTATTATTTCTGTGGGATGGAAAGTTATGTAAAAAATAAAAATAAAAAAAGCATATAGATTCCAACATAAACACATGAAAAACAGATCTAAAAAACATATTGTTTGCACTTAACGTCCTTCTTTGTGAAAACTCAATGCAAATATTGCAGGAATAAACTTAAAAAATGCTAAACATGCCTTTGTTATTAAATATAAATTAAAACATAAGTTGGCTGCACTTTTAAGACTTTTTCTTTTTTTTTAGCCGTTCACGTTCCCACTTACTTTACAACAGCAGAGTCTGTGTTGTACATCATTTTTAATCTCCATGAGTTTAACTGTTCATAGTTGATGGGGGCGAGGCTTTTACTGACATTAACCACTCTGAAGTCCTCTGTGGCAGCAGAAGTCTGCCGAGAACAAGAAGAAGAAAAACCGTATTAAACAAAAAAAAAGAGAAACAGGACCCTGATGAGCTCTAACCAGGTAACAGTGAAAATATCTGATAATTTTTTCTAAGAGCATACTGCAAAGTTCATGCAAATAAAGTTAAAGCATAGACACTACTGCCACCTTGTGGTGAAAATATAATAATGTTCATTGGGGAAAAGCTGATCCACTCCTGTCTGAAAAGCTTAAATAGGATGCATCTAAACTTGGTTATAAAATCATGTCGTCATATTTCAGGACCAGCATACCTTTTTTCAATGTTTTTGAGAGCTCTCAAGAAATGTATTATCTGCACTACCATGTTTATACACAATGGTGTGAAATATTCATGGCCTTAAATACAAACAGAAACCGGACTGTTTTGTCTGCACAGAAAAATAAAGTAAAGTTACCAACATAATGGTAATACAGTATGTTGTAAGTTCATCATGGAATTCATTAAATTGTGTGAGTGAATAAACAAAATAAACTGAAAGTGTTCTGTTTTAGTTTTTCTTTTTTTTTTATGTCTGCTGAAATCTGCAGATTTTATTATTAAATCAAATCAATAACCAGCCAAATTTCTCCTATGTGTGATTTTATCCAGAATAATTAGTTAAAAAGGATTTTTTTTCTGGGTGTCAAAGCCAAATGAATAAGAATGCGTTTCACTGAAGATTCAGCTTGGTTGTAAATCACCATCTGAACTTCATCCACCCACCAAATATATAGAACTGAAGTAATTTTTAGACCCACGAACCCAGTTGCAGTGAGAAAACTAGCAATAGACAGACCTTGCTGTAAATCACAAAGAGTAAAACATTAACTGATTATTTACAGAAAACATCACTGCTGTTATGTTCTACACGGCTCAATAATACAAAATATTCTTTGGACACAGTTGTTGAGGGAAAGCTTGGTGCCGACACCTGAATAAAAATAAGCTAGAGCTGAAATTTAAACATTTCCTTTTTCTGAATGAGAATATTTATCACAAATGATCACTTGCGCTTTTAAATGTCTGGATAGGACACCGGGCTGCTGGATCTCCAACTGTCTGTTCTCAGATGTTTCTTCAGACTTTATTCTCCGCACTAGACAAACTGTGATTTATATCTTAGTCTTTTGAGCTCACATTTGAGCAACAAGAAGTATAAACATCATGAAACATGCCTTTTATCTTACACAGGATTGAACCAACTCACAGTTTCAATAATTACAGATGTAAGAGTTATTTTTTTGAAGAAATAAGTTTTAGAAGAAATGAGATCTTAAATGGCATACCTGTTCGTTGGAGTACAATAAGAAACTGTGGTCTCCTCCACATATGATTTTTATAACTGTATATTGCTTTGAATCTGATGGAAAAAAGAAACAAAAGAGAAACTTAACATTTGATAAGAATGATTCAAACTACTAAAATAAACCAAAATGAAATCTGAAGAGTTTCTTTAAAGGTTTGTCCAGTTTAAAAATATATTTTCTTGAGTCTCAAATCTTCCAGAAAACATTCTTTAGGAACAATGTGATATTTTTGGTTCATTTCAGAGAAAACAAACAAAGAGAGGCTTTGTTTGTGTAGTAACAACTTCCCCAAAACGACATTGTTTAGCCAACAGTTTGGAAATCTGTCTTTGTAAACAACCCATATCAGAAAAGTCAAGGTGAAAGAAAATCAGAGAAGTCAGCGTTCAGAAAACCTAGAGAACTATTGATAGAAACAACTTCAGAGCTTCTTGTAAAACTATCTATTGGGAAGGAAAATATACTGCAAAGAAATTAGGAACAAATCCAGACTTAAAGTTTTTGCAGTTGTGTGTTGTTTTTGGCTCTCTTGTACAAGCACTTTGAATTGTCTTTAGCTGAAAGGTGCTATATAAATAAAGTTGCCTTGCCTTGCCTAAAGTTTTTGCAAAAGAAAAAGAAAAGAAGTGGGTTTTCCCTCCACTTTCCTCGTCGCTATGACAACAAAAGCGTTTGGCAGAGCAGTTTGTCTGAGAATAGAGACAAACCTCGTGTTTTCTCACCTCTTCTCTGCAGGTTTCCAGTCAGGAAGCTGGACTTGACAGGAAACGGGCTTCTTGAATCCCCCAGGATTCCCGTGCCCAGCTGGCCGTGACTGTTGCAGCCGAATGCATAAACCATGCTGGACGACGGGACTAAGGCCAGAGTGTGGTGCCTGAACAAAAAAATTTAAATATCAGCTTCAATATTCAGAAAAATAAAAATAAAATCCCTTAACAGGTGACAGTTTACCGGTTGAAACGCTTTACATATTAATGGAATGCTAGTAAGACCACTGTGATTACTAACGTAAATTATTATTACAAATAATGGTGCAATGATATAAAAATTTTTGGTGAATATCAAAATCCAATGTTAGCACATCCATACTTTTAATAATAAATTACCAAGCCTGTCTCTGGCCAAAATCACAAATAACTAGATGGAAAACTACTCATTATTTCTGGTCTAATTTTGTTATTATTTATTTCTGCTCTGGAATCAACGATGTTTGTTGGTTTGTATATCGCAAGACATCTTTAGGCAATATTAACACATTATCACACATTTCTTTTTAAATGTGCTGCCCTAAACATGAGTAGAAATCTATAAAAGTTTAATATGTTATAAGGAGTTTAATATGTTATATAGATTTTTTTAAAATTCACTCTAATTTAAAAAATTTAAAGTTAAATTTTCTTTGGCTATAGTTTTCTTTAGTAAAATTTTATTGTCAGATGTCTATTATTTTGTAATAAGGGGAAAGATAGGTATCATTTGCATATGCCAAATAATTTAAAAAATCTACTTAAACAGTAAAATAAGCAATCCTAAAAAAGATTTAATTTATAATTACTCTTTTTATCTTTTGTGCAGATGTACAAAGTGGTGGAAGACTGACAGTGTTACGGCTAGCTCGGAGCTAGCTTGTGCTCCAGTTCACAGCGCCATCCAGTGCGGTTGGATGATTCTAATCATTTATCAGGGTCAGATTTCTCTGTTGCTGATTTTTCTTGAGATGGACACTGAGAAGTTTGGGAAACACGTATAATGACAGTATAAGCTGAACAGATTGCACTCTGGTTGTTGTGTCTGGTGGCAACAGATTTACACTCATAACTGATGAAAACCCTGAGGTGGTTTTAAACTGACAGTACCTGCCACAGGCGATCTGGGAAACCTCAGTGCCCATCAGCTCCAGAACTCGCCTCGGTAGAAGCTCATTGTTGGTGGAGCCGTGACCCAGCTGACCCCATGAGCCGTCGCCAAACGTGAACAGGCCTCCGTCCTGCCAAGAACAGAATGAACAGAAAGAACAAAAAGAACAGAATGAACAGAAAGAACACTTTTTTTATTGCTGTTTGAAAAACACAGAAATCCTGAACTGGATTATTTAGTCAAAGTCTCTTTCTGAGCTTTAAAGGTGGGTGGGGATGGATGAATGGATGAACGGTTAGATGGACGGACAGACGGATGGTTTAGACAAAGTCTAAGGTATCTCATTTTCGCCATTTCTCTTTCTTCTTTTATTTGTGAAACATCTGAGTTTCTGGACATTTGAGGGCTTTTATACCTTTGTGAGGGCCGCGGTGTGCTCAGCTCCACAGCTGATATAAACGACTTTCTGTGATCTCAGAAACTTGATGTGACACGGGACGGCTCGATCTGGAGAAACGGTACAGTTGTGAAAAGTTAGCAGACAGCAGAGAAGGAAATCAAAGGAAGAGAAATCTGATTCTCCATCTTAGCTTCAGGACCAAAAACACTCCACTGTTCACTCATCTCTTTTCATCAATGGCTGTTTGTAACCAGCTGATTAATACCTTGTTTGTCATTCAGTCCAAGTTGCCCCACCCTGTTTTTGCCCCATCCGAAGACGGCTCCTGACAGGGAGAGGGCAAAACTGTGGTCTCCTCCAGCAGTTATCTGAGCCAGAGGAATCCCTGCCAGGGACTTCAGGGGGTGAGGCGTCAGTTTGCTCGGCTCTCCTTTACCCAGACCCAGCTGGCCGCTGGTGTTCTGACCCCAAGTGAACAGCTGACCATCTGATGAGGAAAACACAACAATTTCATCAATATAAACATTAAGGCAGGACTTTAAAGCATTCATTTTCATTAATTAATTACATAGATACGTACAAATGTTTAGTGCATGGACGCTAATGCTAACGTTAGCATCCACAGTCCACATTTCTAAAGAAGTTCCTTTGCACCAATCTGATAGTTAAATAACCTAAATAACAGATTCAAAACATTAAATATTGTTGTTTTTCAGCTCATATGTCTTATTAAATTATTAAATGATTTAGCCGTAGAAAGAGCTTTTGAACTAAAAATTTTGCTTATTTTGTCAATATATGGCTTAGATTAAAATGTGATTAATTGCAATTAATGAGTTACACAACCTGCAATTAATTCAATTAAATTTTTTATCAAGTCCTACTAGCAGAAAACATTAAAACAACTCATTTATACAGTTATGGTGCAAGAAAACATATACTTTACTTTATAGAGTATCTTTAAAAAAATAATGTAGCTTTTACTAGTTTCTAAAGTTATCAGTGTCCAAAAACACCAAATACCAAACCTTTTCATTCCTGAACTGCTCTAAAGCTCATACCACATTTATGCTAAGGCCTGGGCTTTGACTAGGCCATTACCAAAACGTTAATTCTTATCTTTTTCAGCTATTTTGCTGTAGATTTGCTGTGTTTTGACAACTCAAGTTGTTTTTGCTGATATGCTGTTTGGTTTTCTGGTCAAATTCAAATCCCAACATTAAACCATGCCAATCTCTCTCTTTGTCGATGACACTATCAATAATTTGGAAATTATTCTGACATTTGGGCAAATGTTCTAAAACAAGCAGTAGGAATATGCAGGTTTTGCTGCCATGGAGACCCATTTTTCCCACCTCTAGAAAGTGCGATACAGTGCTGGTTCCCACACATCACTTGGGAGATGCTGTGGTCACAAAGCCTTTTGACCAACCTGGAACAAAGAAGGACAAAAATACAATTCATATCTTTTTTTAAGATTGAAAATAAAGACAAGTGAAAGGATGTCAGTAAAACAATGCAACACTAAAAATAGGGTTGTTAAAAGATGAAATAACTCAAAATCCAAATCAATAAAAAGCACAAATAAAGCAGTAACAACCAAGTGCAAATTAGAAATTTCCAAATGAAGAAGGAATTGACTTTCTGTTTTTATGATGGAAGGCACTTTGAACTGCCATGTTGATGAAATGTTCTATAAAATAAACTTGATTAATCGATTGTTGTTTTGCAGAAGCTTCAGTCTGTCACCGATAGTCACCTCGGGATTCGAACGGCCACCTCCACTGTCCCCAGGCCGAGCTGCCCGCCTTCTCCGGCTCCCCATGCGAACACCTGGCCCTGCTCATTGATGGCCATCGAATGCGCCCGGCCACACGACACCATCGTTATCTTCTGGGTATCCAGAGCACCAACCAGCTCTGTGGGGAGAACAGAGTCTCATCAGACTACAAGCAAAACACAGTCACGGTCTGGGCAATACTTATATGATTACATTCTGTAATTGTGGCTTACTTTTTTTAATTCAGTAATATAAAAAAAATTTAAAAAGCAAAATATTCCTAATTAGCTGTGACGGAGGAGCCGTCACGAGCCAGGGCTTCGTCATGAGTCTGTGTCAGCATGCGAGCACCCGCACACGCATACACACAAACATACACAATCGCTAACTAACAGTAACCCTAACTAACAGTAAGTTGTTTCTCCACGATTACCACATTTAGCAGCGCGTTCACCGTGTTGATTGACAGCGCTAAGACCCGCCTTCTGACTCTGACTGGTTGCTTTTGACTGGGAGTGGTGAATTTCCTCAGATGGCAACAGTAGCTCAGAGAGGACGTGGAGGAGATCAATCTTTTGACAGATTATCTGTTCATATTATGATTTCACGACATGGTGACAGTTTTAAAAATATTTAAGAAATAATTTTTTTATAAAAGCTACATTCTGCTGCTTTAAAGAAACTCAAGAACTGTGAAATCAGCAGTTCTGTGAAATCTCTTCAGTGTAAACAAAGAATTACAAAAGTTAAAAAGACAAAAATTTAACACTATAAATTCCATACAGTTAAAATCTTTGGAAAATGTAGAAGTATTTTAATTTGAACTTGAAGAAGAATATATAAACATGCTAATTCCTCCCAAACAAACCAAAACGTTAAGTCTGTCCAACAGCCTTTTTGGGCTCCCTCATAAACCCAACCCATGTGAGGAATTTAGAAATCCTGCTGCTAGAAGATTGTTCTATAAAAACTATGATAGATGCATTTAAACTGTTCCAGAGCGTTGCTATTCACTCAGAAGTAGAAGCAGGAAGTTCAGAAAATGAGAAGAAAAGCAGAGCAGATAATTACAAGCAGTTACTCTGTGTTTCCTGTGTGGTTTTCAGCTACAGACTTTAACAAAGAAGCTTAGCAGAAATGAATGAATCCTAAAGAAATTCTGTGTAATTTATAATAATAATAATGTACTACTATTATAATACAGCCTACCACTCCAGTTTCTGCTTTAGATAGGAAAGCTTTCACTGATTCCAGCCTGGATTGTCTAACATGCCTGTACAAATAGGGCTTCAGGGTTCCTTCACAGTTTTCATGGAAATTTCCAAACTTTCTCAGTCTGCAGCACTAACTAAAGTCTACTATGAATTTGGGTGTGGCTTTAAATACACCTACATTCCCAGGAGGGAAATCCTATGTGAAAGAATTTGTTTTTAGTTTGCACCACACATTTTCACCCATAACAAGGCCTAGCTGTCCACAAATTTTGCAGGACAAAAAATTTTTTCCCAGAAGTTATTACGGTAAATGATAATGTTGCTGTTTTGAGACCATTTTCATGTAATATGATGATCATGGCATAGTAATGCAAGTACACCGTCTCAAACTTTAACTCCTAACGAACATTTAACACTGGAACTGAAAGACATTTTTAAATATCCAAAAATAAACAAAACAACTGAAACAACAAATAAAGTGAATTATGAACTCTGTAAACAAAATTGTCCTTCAAAAAAAGGACCAGTTGAGACCAAACTGAAGACTTAGGTCATCCAGATTTTAGTAGAAATAAAGAGAGAAAAGAAAACTGATAAATTGTGCAAATGGAGCTTGTTTTAACTTACTATGCAATTAATTGCTTTACAGTTTATTGCGACAGGCCCGTGAATAAATAAAAATCTTTGCTTCTCTCCATGTTTTCCCACATTCTTCAGACTGTTTTGCTGCTTCTCCACAGTGTCTCTCTGCAGGATGATGCAGCTTAAAGCACTGAAGCTGCAGAACAAAAGCTTACCTGGGGACGTCCCATCTCTGTTGTGGCCCAGCTGTCCGCAGCTGTTGGAGCCACACGTGTAAATGCTGCCGTCGTGCAGCAGGAAGAGTGTGTGCTGCCCTCCGCACGCGACCTCCTTCAGTCCCCGCCCGCTGAACACATGGCAGCTCCTGGGCTCAAACGCGGGGTTCCTCTCCGAGCCGATGCCCAGCTGCCCATCCCTGGCGTTCCCCCAGCACAGCATGCTGATAAAAGGAGAGGAAATGAGCAGCAGTCTGAAGAGGCGGAGAGAGCGAGGGCCAGATGGAGGGAGACGATTCTGTTCAAGCCTCAGATCAGACCCGCTTTCTCCTCTTCATGTAAACTCCAACCCTGGGGAAACAGCAGGAACGACTCATCATCTTCAGTGGAATATCGCCTGCTAGTTAACAACGGCTCTTCAGTTAGAAAGCAGGGATTTGATTTAGGAACGCTTGTTGATAGAATAAAGCAAGTAGAGAGACCGAACATCAGTTTTAAATAAATGAAACCAAAATGAATCATGATTTCAATCCCATTTCTACATTGTCACCAGATGTTTAGTTGAAAGCTCTTAATGTCATAATGTTCAGTTGTTGTGACTGTTTTATTACCAAATATTGGGGATAGAAACATCACTGCAAAATACAAAATCTTACCAAGAACTTTACTTCTAGTTTCAATTGCAAATATATAAATACACTTGAAATAAGACAAAACTAAATTACAAGCAACTTTTCAGCAAGATATAGAAGCTTATTTGAAGTCAGTAATTTTTTAATATTGGCTTTAAAAAGTATTATTTCCACTATTTTTTCATTAATAACAATATAATCTTTCGATATTATAAGTGAAATAATTTACCATCAACATTAGGGAATTATTGACTTATTGAACTATTAAGGAATTAATACTTCAACACTTGAAACAAGTGGATTAAGATATTTGCATTAGAAACTGGACCGAAAAAACTTTGTAAGATATTGTGTTTTTACAGTGTACACAAAACTAGGAGTGAATCAATTGTAATTTTCTGGCCGAATACAATGTTCACATTCTTGCAGAGGTAGGTAAGTACGAGCTAATCTCCCAGAATTAAGGAAATCTGGGCCAACTTGTCTGTGAAAATCAAAACCAATACTCCCAGATACTGTTTTTACCATTACAGATTGAACTACATCAATCTATATTCTTTGAGGCAGTTGTAGGAATAATTGTAGCCTTTTTGGTAAATAAAAGCACTTAAATAATTTATTACATGTTATATATTTTGGTTTTGACTCTTTGTATGCAATAAAACTTTGTTGCTTTTACTCAAGATTATCATACAATGAAAACGCGGGGTCACCCTGGACAGGTCGCCAGTCTGTCGCAGGGCAACATAGAGACAAACAGGACAAACAACCATGCACACACACACTCACACCTAGGGACAATTTAGAAAGACCAATTAACCTGACAGTCATGTTTTTGGACTGTGGGAGGAAGCCGGAGTACCCGGAGAGAACCCACGCATGCACAGGGAGAACATGCAAA